>JAEANM010021600.1:0-11808 GCA_017656035.1 Myanophis thanlyinensis
TGTTTGGACTCTTTTATCATTTTCCGTACTTTATAAGCCGCAGTTTTGTATGGACCCATATCACCTGATGCAAGGCCTGCGTTATAGGCAATGGTGCGAGATTTCAGGGCATTACGGATGGTTTTATCTACCCATGGTTTCTGGTTGGGGAATTAATGATAGAAACAAATAAATTAATATGATAAAATCAATATAATACAACAATAGTACAATTTTGTTGCACTCTTCTCCTTTTTGTAGAGGATGTTTGTTGTTTGTTTCTCTTCAGTCCTCAATACATTTCCAGTTTTATTTGTACTTCTTTTTATCACTTTATTATTAAAGTAAACTTTACTATCTTAAAGTAGAGATTGGAATACAGGTGCTTTAACTGTAATACAATTCATATTTTCCCTATAAGAAACATAGCACTTTTTATTACAAATTCTAGAATGAAGAATTTTAAATATTGTCAAATAAGTGAAAGTAAATAAGTTTGTATTTACAGTTTAACTTAGATGTTAATGAATGATACTAATGAGATCCTTTATTTTTGTTGTTTATTACAGGAAACTTCGATAAACATGTGGAGTTAGAAAATACAGTAGCACAATTCCTTGGTGTTGAAGCAGCTCTGACATTTGGTATGGGATTTGCTACAAATTCTATGAATATTCCAGCATTAGTAGGGAAGGTAAGTGAACATCCTTCCAAATACGTTTTTTGTGCATCATCGCCCAGGAAATTTAAGATCATTGGAAAGCTGTCTCATTTCTTATAGAAGGCAAGGCAAGCTAAGCTACGGTTTTCTTTCTTTCTTTAAAGAATTTATCATAAATTGCAATCAACTCTTTGGAAGCCATGTTCTCCTTAATGTTCATGAATTATATAGAAATATATATGTTTCCTATTTATTTTACTTCTCCACATATTTTGCATTAAACTTAGTTGATTTAATAATTAATTTTTGCTTCTGACACTGCTATGTTGAAAGAGCACATATTAGAATAACCACTAGGAACTTTTTCTCCTACTTAAATATTGCTGAACTAAATACAATTATACAACAGCAGACCAATTTCATTTAGGCAGTATTAAAGAGAGGGTTTCTGGTACTTAACATAAATGAAACCATTGATGTGTTATAAGAATTTTAATTATACATGTAGAATAGTTTTGTCAGACTGTTTATTTGCTTTCATGGGGAAACTGTATGATTCAAGAAACAGGCTATTAGAAAATAGATCTGATCCATTCTTAATATTTTTATTGATGAGGTAATACTGCCGCCAGTAAATATTAACTTATAATTGTGATGGTAAATATAGTTGTTAAAAAAAATCATAGTACCTACAATTCAATCAAGGGACTGTGCTAAGAGCTTCATTTTTTAAAACAAAATCTATGTATTTCTTGTATATAGTTGCTGAAATTATTTTTGTAAGTCTGTTTAGGATTGTATAATTAGGAAAATGTCTGAACTACTTGCATTGTCATTCATTCAGAGGCATCCACACAATCCTGATTTCATCAACATGGCTAAGCAAAGATTATAACACTGAAACATTCACGATGTGATTCATTCCCCATTTGTTGATGTCTCTGGTTTTGTCTTAAATCCACAAAAACAAGAGATACATTTGCTGAGTCTTCTTTGTTATCTCTGTCCAAAACAAAAAAGACTAATTTATGTTGATAAACAGTATATTCTCAGTACTCCGTGGCTGCAAATCAGGAGGTTTTTTTTTTTCAGTTTTATGCTGCTGTTGTTTTACTACTCCTCTGCAAGATTAATCCATCATTCTTGATGCCTTGATAAATTCCAAATGTAGGGATATAGCCAAAAAAGGAAATATGAGTTTTAATAAATATTGATCATGCTAAAGATATTTGATATATTACAGACCAATATATGACTATAGTTGAAGAAATCTAAAATATTAATAAATGTTCTAATTCCTAAATTATTACTAATTAATACAGATTTCATCCATTTTCTTCAATTTCTTTTATGAGCATAGGATTTTGATTTTGAAGCTTCAGTTAATTCTTCTCAGACCTGTAACAAATACAGATAGTCCTTGACTTAGTTCGTTTAGTGACTGTTCAAAGTTGCAACAGCACTGAAAAATGTGACTTATGACTCTTTTCGCACTTATAACCATCGCAGCATCCCCATGGTCATGTGATCAAAATGCGGATGGATTTTTTTTAAAAACTCATATTATTAACATAGTTGGATAGCAACTTTAAAAGGGGGTGGGGGGTGGGAATCTGATTTCTCTACTATTAACTCCTTTTCAGGAGTTAAATCACTCCTTCATATTTATCAGTTTTACCAAAATAATTTCTAAAATAGTAAATATTACAGTAATATGTCAAAATCTGTCATTAGTTAGTAGTTTATAAACTACATGCCAGCTGAAAAGCCTTGGCTTCCAGGGGAGGACTGGGGGAATTGAAGATGTCTCCATGAAAATGGAGCTGCTGACTGCCATGGAAAATGAAGAACTGATGAGTAGATCAGTTCTCCAGAACCTCTCTGGACAAATAGAGGTTGGAAGATACCCTACCTGTGTCTCAGACAGCCACTCTTAGAACAAGACTATAAGATAGCTGTGTCTTACTGATTTGAATGCTGAGAGGTGACAGCAATAGCCATCTTGTTTGCAATCCCAGGACCTGTGCCTACATTCGCTAGTCTCACTTGCTAATCTTTTTTTGGAAATTGCTCATTAAGTACTTTTAAGCTTTTGGAGACTTTCAGAATGACAAATTTGAAAACACTGAGTGAGTTTCCCTTCTATCCTGAACAAATGACAATTTTAATCATAAGAGTTTAAAAATTCTGAAGTAAGCAGCTAACAGCTAAAGAAGATGTTGATTTTAAAAGATTATAAATGGACTAAGGATGCTGATAAATTTGGAATATTGAAACTTTTAGAATAGGGTTTTGGAATTAATTATAAAGAACTAACAGCTTCTCGTGAGAAATAGATCTGTTTTAGTTTTTGCAAGACACAACAAAGATAGGTAATTTCATGATTTAAAAACTGGACACTAGAGGGGACTAAAGATTTTTGGGACCATAAAAATACAAGCCTATAAAATGCTGAATAAGTCTTTTGAAGAATGAAATCAGAAATTAGAAGCCATAATATGAACAATGTCAATAATAATGTCCACTTCTAGGCACAAATACATCCAAAATATGCTATTGAATAAATGATAGTTCTGGAACAAATTTGATCCAACAAGAAAAATACTGGGTTTATAATTGACAGGTGAAGAAAATATCTTGCAAAAGGATGTTTCACTGGATATATAAAGAAATTGGCTAATGTTTAAACATTTGAAAGGGAAATACAAATGGTAAACCTAGACAGTGAGCTAGACAATTTTTTCCTATTGGATTTTCAAAGAAGATTTGTCACGCTCTTGAAGAACACCATGTGATGAGACAAATAAGAAATTAAGAGGTCAAATCCTAGGACAATATTTGAATCAACTAAAAGATTGTTATATAAGTAAAAGGAAGGAATATTTGATTATTTTAATCAAGGTTGAAACAAGAGATGTCATTGCTTCTGGCATTGCTTATGGATTTTTTGTTAACATACGTTAGGACTGAAAAGTTGTCATTTTTTCTGAAAAAACCCCTGAAAATGGGCGGGAAAAAAACCCTGAAAATGGACCAAAACAGCCCCAAAAAAGCCCCAAAAATGGGTTGAAAAAAGCCTCAAAAACGTTTCAAAAATAGCCCCAAAAATGGGCCGGAAAAGCCTCAAAAACGGGCCAAAAAAGGCCTGGGAAAGGCTCAAAAAGGGGATGTGTGAAGGCCAAAAAATGGCCAGTGGGTGGGCGGGGCTTCGGCAACATTTGCTGTATAAGACACACAGACATTTTCACTCACTTTTTTTTTGGGGGGGGGAAGTGTGTCCTATACACTGAAAAATATGGTAATTCATTTTTAAAAGAGAGAGGGAGAGGAATCTGCAGTGTATTTTCCTGAAGTTCCTTAGGTTTTTATTTACTATTTTTGACAGCTGGTGATAATTACAGCAAGATTAAACGAGGCAAACAATATCCTTGTTTGTTTAATTTATTGTAATATGTTAGTTAGATGTTTATTGTAATTTTTTGCTTATGTATTTCTACAGGGTTGCCTAATTTTAAGTGATGAGTTGAACCATACTTCACTTGTTCTTGGTGCAAGGCTATCAGGTGCTACTATTAGAGTCTTTAAGCACAACAGTGAGTATTAATGATGCAGCTCTACCTAACTGATGAAAAAAATGAAATTCATGTCTGTAACTGTCTCTCTTTGGAAATAATGTGTTCACATTTTTAATTTGTAAAAAAAACTTTTTGATTTTAATGGAAAGAGGCCTTGAGTTACCACAGTGAAATTTTATTCTCATTTGTAACACACACTACATTTGTATAAGGCTAATTAATCTTGTCTGTATTACAGATTTTTTTTTTTACTCTCATGTTGGTAGAGAAAAGGTACAAAAGACTAACCTGAGAGATGTTTCTAAAATTTCAGACAGGGATCCTTTTCTATCATGTTTTCATGGGAGTCTCCGAATGCTAATTAATTTCATGTTTATTGTCCTTAGTTGTTCTCTTTCCTTAAAGAAATTTAAAGTACAACAAACAGTTAAGAAGGATAAACTTAATATAGAAAAAAAATATCTGAGGCTAAAGCAATTTTTGTAGCATTAGATTATGAACAAATGCTATAGATATGACTTCAGATACAGATACTGTGGTTACTTTTAACCATTTTCCCATTTTTGTTATCTTATCAGAGGTCAACACAGTGTCTGGTAAGCCTAACTATAAATTTGGTAAATATTGAACTAAAACTAAAAACTCCTTCCTAGTTCAACAGAAACCACTTCACTGGATGGAAAATTGATTAAACAATTGCCTTTGTAAAAATTTAGTGGAGTTTTTGTGTATTTTCACCCTTCAGATACTGGTTAGTTTCTAGTCAAGAAAGGTTTATATCCCTTTTTGTTTAAGTGCTTAAAGATGTTGGCATTTATCATAATTAGAACTGAACATTCTATTGTAAATCTGAAGATTCAAGTGAGCAATGTTTTCACCAATATACTGTATAGTGGCTACGGAATACATATGTTTATTATTCTGCAATATTATTTCTGTGTCTTCTATTATATTGATCACTATAGTACTACTGAACTGCAATAAACTAATTTAGGGGTGCTATTTAAATTAATCAATGAATAGTTCTGATGATAATTCATCATCTTAACTTAAGAAATATTGAAGCAATAGACAAAATGCTTGTCCTAAGCTATTTGTTTCAACCAAAAACAATACAAGTCAGAGCAAAACCAATCAAACATAAGTATTCAAATGTTGTAATCTTATGACCAGAACATTTAAAATAGGATTAATCTTCCTCTTTGCCTTGATTTTACAAATGGCATCAGTTTAAAACCACAGAGGATGATGATTGGAAACCCATTATTGACCTTTTTTTTTGGGGGGGGGGGAGGTTTTGGTAATTTGATATGGTTTTGATAATTAGAATAAAAATGATAAGATTACAGGAAAATGTAAACAATGCTGTAAACATAAAATAGCCAGTTTGGTCTAGTGGTTAAGTCACAGGCTAGAAAGCAGGAGACCATGTGTTCAAGTCCCACTTTAATCATGAAAGCCAGTGAGATGACATTGGGCCCGTTGCTTTCTCTTAGCCCAACTCATTTCAGAGGGTTGTTACTGTGGGGAGCATGGGAGAAAGAAGGAGTAGAAGTTATGTTAGCCAACTTCAGTTATTGAAAAAGTGACTTCCAATTTTCTTTTACAATTATACACTTGCAAAAGTATAGATATAATTTATTTATTTTTTATTTTATTTATTTATTTGTATCCTGCCTTTATTATTTTTACAAATAAGGCAGGAAATAAACAAATAAATAATAAAAAGTTAAATTATATCTATACTTATAACAATTGTAAATGAAATTTGAAAGTTATTTCTTTATTTATTTATTTATTATTTTGATTTCCTTCAGTTTTGGTCTTTCCTTCTTTCTTTTTTCTTCTTTATTCTTTCTAGGTATTAGTTCTTGTCAATTTTTTTTTAATCTAATACAGTTTATTTTATTTTATTTTTAAAAAAGGAAATCAGTAGTTTTGTAATGTTAAGGATGACAGGAAAAATCTTCCATATATAGACTTTCCTTTAAACTGAATGGTAATTATTGATAATAGAAATTTTGAAATTTTGGTCTTGGTTGCTTTGCCCTGAAAATAACAAATAACTCTAAAGCATATCACATTAATATTTCTGTCAAGTTTAATGAACTTTTTTTTTCCTACAAGAGATTGTGATAAAAACATTGTTATTTGTATTTCACTAGTTTCACTGCATATACTAAAAGTTACAATAGTGATATTTTATATAGAAGCTTGGTTTAATTTTCTAAGCATCTCACACTTGGTTTAAATTTTTTATAAAATAGATTTGCAGTTTGTAGAAATGTAAAGGTATATATGTATATATTTGATACAATATGTCACATTATCTTGTATTTTTAAAAATAGATATGCAGAGCTTAGAAAAGCTTTTGAAGGATGCAGTAATACAGGGACAACCTCGAAGCCGAAGAGCATGGAAAAAAATTCTTATCCTAGTAGAAGGCATTTATAGGTATGTAAAATATATAATTTCAACAGTATGCAAATTCTAGAGAATCCATATAAAATCCTCCAATATTTTGTAGCTGTTAAACACAGTATATGTTATGTGTTTTGTATATGTTAAACACAGTAACCAAAAGCCATAAATTATGCCCTACAAACTGGATTTTTCTTAATTTATTTCTTCTACTGTTTATGTGATTCCATGTTAGAATTTTTATTTGCTTTGGGAAAGTTCTTGGATAGGGAACAGTTGGTGTGATATTGGCATTATAATGGATCAATTCATATAGTTTCGTGCATTAAATTTACTCAGTTCTCATTAACTTCCTTGTTCTTCCAGCATGGAAGGCTCTATTGTACGTTTGCCAGAAGTTATTTCCCTAAAGAGAAAATACAAAGCCTACATCTACTTGGACGAAGCCCACAGCATAGGTGCTGTTGGTCCTACAGGAAGAGGAGTTGTAGAATACTTTGGAATGGATCCTAATGATATTGATGTATTGATGGGAACATTCACGAAAAGTTTTGGAGCAGCTGGAGGTTATATAGCTGGCAAAAAGGTAACAGCAACAAGCATTGGCATTCAACAGTATCCAAACTGTTAAGGATGTAACGATAAGTGGCTCCTAAAAAAATTGATATCACAAATGTGGATTGAGACAAATGTGGATTGAGACAGGAAAAAGGGTACTTTTCTAAATCCTAATAATTTTCAAACTTTGCAAGAAGTTTTCCCTTTCAGCTGGGATGGGTTTGCAGCCCTCAGCTTCATTTTGAAACTCTCCAAGACTCTTGAGATTGCACTGCCAAAAGCTAACGGCAAAATGGCCAATTTTTGGTGGCTCAGTCTTGCCAATTTAAGGAAATTACAGGTAGTCTTCACTTAATTGCGTGAATTGGGACTGGAGTTTCTATCACTGTCAGAAATATAAGATGTCACATGACTACATCATTTAGGAATGGAAACTCTGGCACTTCCAGTTGTTGTTGTTAAGCAAATCATCAAGAGTTGTTAAGTGAGGAAAACACATGGTCACCAGTTGCAATCTCCTGCCAGCTTCGCCATTGATTTTGTTTGTAGGTAACTGGCAAAGAAGGTGACAAATTCAATCACATGATCATGAGATGCTGCAACGCAATTGCAAGATGGGTTCCAACCACCCTAATCATGATGTTATGACAGTGGAGACAACCAACATGTCCGAGGACTGGTCATAAATACTAATTCAGCAGTTTTCAGTTCAAAAGGTCACTGAAGGAATGGTCATTAAGCAAGCACTATCAGTAAAGGTCAAAACTAATATACTAATTCTCTGTGAAGCTTCAAGCATCGATTTTCATCTTTAAATGAGAAAAATAGTCATGTTTCTCGAGAAAATTGTCTGAAATGATTTTGTCCATCTGGTCAATATATTCTTACGCAGTTCTCAGAGCTTTTTGGGGGGTAGATATGAGAACTTTTAGTGGGGTAGGTATGGACTGTGGAGGATAGTCCAAAGCAAAAAAAAAATCTAATTTGTAGCCTTTAATATCTTACTGCTCTGTCTCTAAAGAACTTTATCTGGGCCAACATGCATAGATACCATCCCAAATGATGTGCTGTGGAGCATAATCAGTACTCCAGTTTCGGAATGCCTTCTTTCCAGAGGTGAAATTCAGCAGGTTCTAGCAGGTTCGCTAAAACCAGTAGTAGATTTTCTAAGCAGTTCAGAGAACTGGTTGTTAGAAGAAATCTTCTCTTGTTTTTTTTCCACTTTACAGGGTTAATCCTGTAAGGAAGGCAGGAAAGAAACATTCTGGTGGTGTTTCTAGCCTAATCTTTATTGCCCTGCTTACAGAAACTGCCCACCCAGTCACATGACCCCCCTAGCAGAACCTGTAGTAAAAAAAATTGAATTCTACCATTGCGTCTTTCCCTAAGTTTGGGATGGGGATCTCTGTCTCTCCATATACTATTCAACTAAAATGTTCTAACATTTGCGACATCATTTGGTTATACTTGCTAAGCATTCAACCACCTCTGAAGGCTGACAAATAGTTTAGGAGTGCTCAAATGGCATAGAACGTAGAGATTGTTAGTAATACCTAAGGATGGTAAGAATAAGCCTTTCTTCTGTGTAGTTAGCTCTGTCAGTATTTCATTCCACTGGTCTACCGGCAGATTGCTCACTGTTTAAAGTTGCCAGATACTGTTGTAAGTTGAAAATACAACAACAATTTGCATATTGTTCTCAAGCACTTTCAAAATGCTTTGATAGATTTAATCATGAAAATGCAAGCATAGACTGTACCCTAAAACTTACTAGGAAAATTGCTCTGTTTAATTAGTCATAACAATATGTGAGCCGCCTCTTTTAATTTACCTGCTGAACTTGCCAAACTAGTACGTACAGCTAAACATAAGTGTAAATCTTATTTTACATAAATAGTAAGGTTAGCATTTTGAACTTTCAATTCTTATATTGTTTTGAAGTAAATATGAGAGCTGGATCGCAGATAGCATACTATGTTTAAACATTACACTTTATGGAGTATATTTAGTTTATGCACTAAATTTATGAATTTAGATTTATATCAGATGAATCCCAAGGAGCCAAAGTGGATAATAATTTTTAAGAGGGAAGCCCACATCCCTTGACATGGTTCACATGAAGTACAAAACAGAGTCAGGCAGTTAAAAAAGAGGATAACAATAACGATGTTCATATTAGAATTACATAGAAGCAACATGAAAATTGTAGCACTATTTCATTCTTCTGAGTATGTGATACATGTACTATATATGAATAAAATCAAAATAAGGCGTTTCATGTTTTTTCAACATAATTTGCAAACACATTTTCTTACCATGAACTGATTTTGTTTCTTTATTTGTCTTGACTGTTTTAATTTAAGACTGATTGAGGAAATATCCAGAAATGTGTTTGAAGAAAAATTCAGTGATAAGGGGACAAGAATTTAATTGTTGTTTAGTGATAAATTAAATCATGCCATTCTGCAATTTTATGCACAGGGAAGAATTTTTATTCTAACAGAAGAGGGTTTTTGATGACCACACTGAAATATTGTTCTTTTTTTATTTAAGGAATTAGTGGACTACCTACGAGTTAATTCACATAGTGCAACATATGCCACATCTATGGCTCCTCCTATAGCAGAACAAATTATAAGGGCAATGAAATGTGTCATGGGACTAGATGGGACCACACAAGGTAGGATATTTCACTAACCTGGTCTTGTTTGTATTGAAAAAAGATGGAATTGTCATCATAATAGCATAAATGTAAATGTATTTGGTGTCATGAATGAATGAAACTATATTTTTTTTATAGTACCAAGTATGAATATGATGTTCATTTTCAGACCAAGGTATCTGACTCACATAATTCTCCTTGGGAGATGGTTCATGTTCCACCCTGAAGGATGTTTCATGTTTTACCTTGTCCCCTACTCATTCCATGTTTTCATTATCTAATTTACATTAAAATATACAGATGGTCTTTGATCTACAACTATTCATTCAATGACCATTTGAAGTTATGATGACACTAAACAAATGGTGATCTCAACTGGTCTTTTGAGTTCCAACAATTCCAGGGCCCCCACAACCACATGATTGTGATCTGGCTGCTTGGCAACTGGTTTATGCTTATGACTGATAGTAGCACCCCATGATCATGTGATCGTCATTTGCCATTTTTCCTGGCAGGATCCCTAGAGAGTTAATGGGGAAGCCAGCAGGTCATCAATTGCTGAGCTGAGTATCTTCCACCTGTGCACTCTGCCCCATCCCCTCCTCGCTCACACTGCAACAGCCATTCATAGACCCTGCTGATTCTCATATACCCTCCTCAACCTGATTTTTTTGTGCTGTCTTCAAATTCCTCATTTAGGGAGGGAATGAAGTTGGGGGGGTCACCTTAGAGCTGTAGAGACCCCTGGAGGAAGGTTATTGGACTCATTTCAATCTGAGTTCAGACAAGGATATAGTGCTGTGATAGCTTTGACAATGACCCGCATGGGAATGGGGCAAGCATCCATCCTAGCTCCCTTTGACTTTTCAATGGCTTCTGATACTACCAATCCATGGTATACTACAGGACTGGCTCTAGAAATTAGAGGTGGGATACATAGTGTTACAGTAGTTCTTTCTTCCTCCAGGTTCAGCTCCTGTCGATATTAGTGGGAGGGGAGGAGTCTAACTCTAGATTCCTGCTATAGTAGCATATCTCAAGGCTTTACTTCTCACATCTGCGTGAAACCATTTAAACATTTAAGCACCCATTATATGAGTTGCCAGCATAGAACAATTACCGAAGTAACATATAACTTCAGTACAGTTTCTGCTGTGAGCAGAATTATTGTACCATTTCTAAAGTGGCACCAAGCCATTGAAACTTAATTGCAATTGATATCATAAAAATAGACTGGTTTAATTGTTTTTGTACATAAACATTCTTGCCAATGGAGGGCAATATTGTCCTGATTTTTCCAATATCAAAGGATTCTCCTCAAGCTTGAGAAGTAAATTACAGGTTTTTATTTCAGTACTATTTTTGACAAAAAATATGCTCTCCTATAACATCTGTGTTGTTACTATATACTCATTCAAACAATGCAGTGGCTGTAATTTACATTACAACACCGAGTGGTAATTTGTATGGTACCTTTTTTATGTGCATAGGCATCTCTATTTGCTTAAAGGCTAACCATGTTTGAAATGTTTTGAATGTACCTGTTTCTTTTTATTATTTCAATAAGGTGTGGCTGTATTAACTAAGAAGTGCCTTTCTTAGCATTGCAGGCATGGGGGTTAAGACTCCTAAATGTAAAAAGCTAATATGGGACTGGGTGAGGCTGTAAATCACCTTTTTCTTACAAATTTTTATAATTGCATTTGTCCTGACCCACAAACATATCTGCTCACTCTCCCACTGGCCAGTGGAAAATACAAATAGCAACATTTCAAGTAGTTCTCTTTTCTTACATGTTCATCACCCTGCAGATTATTTGGTTGTGATGGGGAGATACAACAACATTGTCATGGCTGGAGGGGGATATTGTGTGCACATCTCAAAGAACCTATCATGGACATTCCATATCAATTTTATGGTTAAAAAAGCTCGACAACGTCTCTTTCACCTC
>JAEANM010021601.1:0-11808 GCA_017656035.1 Myanophis thanlyinensis
TGTATTTTAACTTGATGTATTGATGATGTTTGTTTTTATTGGCTGTGAACCGCCCCGAGTCCTGCGGGAGAGGGGGCAGTATATAAATTGAATTAAATAAAAATAAAATAAATAAATAAAATACAGACCGGTTCGTTGATATTTCCAGGACAGCCCCATGGACCAGATTTAAGTACCCCACAGGCCAAATCCAGCCCCCAGGCCTTCAGTTTCACACCCCTGCTTTATATCCTCTTAAATAGACTCCTGATAATGACATTTCAGGTAAACCTGAAGGAGGTTCCATTAGCAATGCTAAATTTCTTATATAGTTTATTGCTACTTTTCCATAGAAAGTGAAGGGCAGCAAATAAGAATAATTAAGAAACACACTAGGATTTGGTTAATCCAAGATGACTTTGGAACTCCAGGCTCTCTATAATTTATTGCATTTTACTTCAGATCATTTATGGGAATGAATGTACTCACAAAATCCCAAGAGGTCTTTTCAAGGTTCAGGTCACATTGTAACCTAACCGTATCATTCTATACAAAGCTTTATCATGCTAAGTCAGGTCATTAAACTATTCAGCTAAGTTTTAATAACAGTAACCCTTATTCGCAGGTTTTCTCAGTCAAAAAAAATCTCTCTGATTCCTTCAATGAAGAATTGTTTATTTATATATGACAATAGCCACATACAATATTTGTGCTTTAAAGGGTAGGAAGTAAAAGACTGAGAAGTTCTCAAATTTGTCTTCCCCCACTTTTTTTGAAGCTCTGAGATTTGGTGTGTGCATGATTTGGAACCCAGATCCTATTCCAGATATTAAAAGTAGAATATTTTATTGCAAACATTCGCTTCTTTATTTCTTTGGAATTCTAGGTAAAGTATTTTCAGAAAGCTCCTTTTAAACATCCTTAAAACATAATGATACAACTCACCACAACCAACTCACCATGGCCAACTCACCACAGGACAATTCACTTCAGGACAATTTAACAATTCAATTTAATTATTTAAAATAAATAAAAATATTTTAATTTTTGTCATTCAAATTTCATTCTGTCCCTTTTTTGCATCCTTTCTTTAATGATTCTGTTCCACCATTTCTTTGATATTAGTGTAATTATTGTTATACCACAGTGAGGTGTCCTGTGGCAAGTTGGCCATGGCAAGTAGGTCATGGTGAGTTAGCCATGATGAATAGTCATAAACCCTCCTTAAAATGCAATACCTTTGTCCATTTGAGCATAACATAACATTTCAAAGCAAACTATCACTGAAGGAGAGGCAACAATATAATTTAAGCTCCAACCTGATGCTGCCTATGAGTTGGAAGCAGATGTGTATGGTGGGGTGAGGGGAAGGGGAAGTAGAGATTCAACCATCTATGCATTCAACCAAACTTCTCTGTTGTTTGGCGCCAGTCACTTGGGAGGTCTGCATCCATGGAAAGCAGTTTGAGAGAAATAACTGGCTACACACCACCCTCCCTCCTTTTGGAATGCATAGAAAATAAGTAAAATCTGTGTTGCCCATACTGGTGGGGGAAAGATGTGATGAGCGAGGCAAAAGGAAAAGGGTTACCTCTGAAAAGGAAAGCACAAAGAGTCCTCTTGAAAAATGAACCATTTATATTAGCAGTAACATTCAGGGTAGTAACCCAAAAGCAATTCCTGCACTGACAAAATTAATCTTTAAGTTGTATGCTGTATGATTGCTATAAATCTAATAAGATAGCCTTGGCAAAACTTCACAGTTACTTGTTACTCTTTTCTCTGTTTTGCTTTTCCTTAATCCATTTAATCTGCCACTTTTAGGAACAATTCAAAGTACATATTTGCATCCTTTATTTTGGCATTTTTGCATTAACCATTCTCTTTCCCCCCTCTGCTTTTATTTTTTTTCCACTACCTCTGTGGAATACAATATATTCACTGACACATTCCTTAGCACCTGCCAAGCTCCTAACTTCATTTATCCTGTGAATGCAATGAAATCTGATCAATGAATCGCTAAATCAATCAATACAGTTTTAAATAACAAAGGTAAAGGGGATGCCAATATGCCACAGAGCAAAGCATTGCTCTGAAACTTAATCAGTTTGACTTATATAAATCCCAGAAACAAAATGGATGACCTTGGGCCACTCTCTCTCTCTCTCTCTCTCTCTCCCTCTCTCTCTCTCCTCCCCAGCCCAACTCACCTCACTGGGTTGTTGTTGGATGGAAAATAAGAGGAAGAAGATATGTAGAATATTTTTGTCACCTTGAGTTATTTGTAAAAATATTAAAGGCAGGATACAAATAAATAAATAAAAATAAATTAAATACATAGTGTTAAGTATTCAAAGAAAGAGTGAAGCAAAGGCTTCACTCAAGTCCTCCATTTAGGCAGGATAAATACTCAAATATGATTGGTTTACAATGTTACCGGCTGGCTATAAAAGCCTATCAGCACTGTTCGCTGGGTTTTTCAGAGAGAACTGTCACTGTTTGAATAAAGAGTTGAACTCACTCCGTGAGTCTCCGTGATCTTCTTGAGCCTAGAATAGAACACATACATACAACACAAAAAACAGCAAATAATGACAGCCCACTGGTTCCTTTGGCATGGATGTTTGTAATTGTCCATACTCAACTCAACATCCATAAAGGTCAAAGGTTCTGTCTAGAGCAGAGGTGTCAAACTCGTGGCATCATGGTGGCATCACGTGATGTATCATGACTTTTTCCCCCTTCCCTAAACCAGGCATGGGTATGGCCAGCACATGACACATCTGGCCTGCTGCAGGGCTGCGAGTGTGACAGCCTTGGTCTACAGTGTTTGGTTTATGTGAAAGAATATATCAAACCAGGCAGTAAATCAGCATAATTATCTATTATTTTCACAATGGTTAAAAAAGGGGACAATAGGTTTATAGTTTATATTAGAGATATTAGATCTTCCTAATACCGAAGACACAAAATGGAACTGGACAATTTGTAGACATTTTGTGACATGATTTGCAATACAGAAATTATAGGAATACTTCTAACAACAACAAAAAATCTTTCTCAACTTCAGTGTTCACAATCTGTCCTTTGTCCACTTATCTACAATGAAGCAAAGCAAATCCATCAAAACACCTCTGAGTACAAGCTGTGTCAGCTACCCATTCCTCAGTAGGTCCAAATGCTCATAAAATAATGGCAGCTAATTAGCAATTGTTTAGTCCTTTTCCTGTTACTACTTCCCTTCAGACAAATGTAACATATGTGAATGCTAAGTTGCTTGTGCTATATATATTTTGTGAAAACAAGCCTTAAATGTTATGTGCATGAATAAAATATTTGTCTGTCTACCAAAGAATTATGTCATAAAAGATTCTGTAAACAGCCAGAATTGGGAGGAAAAACCCACCAACCACTTTTCAGCCTGTATGAAAAATCTGTAGCAAATTTTAAAGTGGTGAAAGGCAGCCATATAATTTTTTCATAGTCAGCATTATGACCAATTAAAAAAATAACAATAATTTAAAAGAATAAAATAATCCCACAAGGACTTTTAGGCATTTTATTTATGGATGTTACTGTACTTTATTCAAAGGCCATGATGGGATCATAGATAAATATCTTCCTCTGATTTGGCTCCAAATTATCAACATTAAAACCATAAAAATTAAGACTCACTATGTTGAAAGCAGGTATTAATCATGATAATGTTGCTTCCTTTTAAAATGACAGGAATTCTGATATTTCTTCTATTATTTTATCAAAATAATATTCATTTTATTTGAATATATGTTTCTCCTTAATATTATTGTAAGTACTATTAGTTGTACTGTGTCTTTATACTTTATTTGAGTCAGCTTGTTTTGTAAAGTGAAAAAATCATTTTAAAATCTGTAATAATTAAAAAAGAAGACTCAAGTAGAGGCTGATTAAACTCTCTGAAACTTAAGACAAATTCCAAAGGAGATACTAGATGCTCAAGGAAAATATACATACAATCTGTAGATTTATTAGTATTTAAATGTTCCATAGCAGCATGTGATCATGGGAAAAGAATTTAAAACTTTTTTCCCTTAAGATTAGTTCTTATAATTACATTTCTCAGGGAAGTAATCTTCAAACTTCAATAATGAGAAGAAAGCAAATATAATAGATGCATTTTCTTTAACAGATAATGTTTGTATTCCTGAAGGAGCATCTTTGGCTCCAACTCTACTAAGAGTTTAATCTTTGGGGACACATTAAGTCTCTAAAGGCCAAAGGAAAGAGGCAAGGTTAATGTATAATTCAATATATTAATTTGCTGTATATGTCACTTGGGTTATATAGAGTGCTTTTTATTCTTACACCATGCACAATTCAGCTGTTAGAAACCAGATGTATTAAATACACAGACATATACTACCTCGTTTCTCATTCAATGAAAATAAATATGAACTAACTACACAATACCAAAAATATACAGCAATAAATACAAAATAGCTCCTTTTTCATGAAAACCAAATGGCATAAAAGACCATAATTGCATTTCCAGACCCACAGCAGGTAATAAACAGATTTTTAAAACTACAATGTCAGAAATATCTCAATTTAAACTATATTTGTCATGTATGAAAATCACACAAGTACTTGTATTAGTTTTATAAAAACATTTTTTAGAAATTAAAAGAAAGAACTGCTAAATTAATTCAGTAGTATACCATTTAAGGGTAATTCATATGGTATATTCAATCATCAGTAATTCCCAAAATAGAAAATTTGTCCTTCTGTTCTATGAAGTGATTATACAATATCATCCTTATGTATCTGTTCACACAGTATGGTTGAAAGAAGAGGATCTAGCCTTTGACTTCATTTCAATCATTGCATGAAAACAGCCTGTGTGAATCATTTAATCAGGTGAATTCATTAAGTCATTATCTGGGTTTGTACCATGCAATGAATAAGAGAGAGAGACAGAGAGTTTATATTTGCATAATACACTAAGCCATAAAAGCAAAACAAGGTTAAAATTAACCACACTAAAGGCTTTTTTTCCAGAGACATATTAGAATGCCTGTGTTCAGACCTTGGGAGGGTAGAAGACTACACTATCATAAATTGCATGGAAGGCAAGTCACCACTGTCATCTTCTGATCAGAAATGTTCTCCAGATCACAATTCATTCCCAAAATTATGGTGGGATGAGTAACATGTTGGAGAGATCCATGTTAAATTGAAGATAAGTGAAGAACTTAATAAATTGTTCACTGTCTTCAAGGGACATGTGGAGGACTAAAACTTGATAGAGAGCAATATGCAATACAATCCAGCACAGAAATCAGATGGACTATCTAAGGTAGTATCATGGTCAACAACATATTTGCTAACTCTTACATAGTCAATGTGTCATCTTTCTAGTAGTTCACCCTGATTTTGAATTGCATGCATTTCCGAAAAGTAGATATTCCATGTTTGTGTGGGTTTTTTGTACTTCAACAGAATATCTGACTGGTAGTTCACATAAGATATTCTTCCAGGGTAGCATTTGTTTTCTATCCCTCACTATCAAACTGCCAAAGTAATAACAACAACAAAAATGTTGAGATTTTCATAATTGAAAAAAAGAGCCTTGAAAAATTGGGCATGAACTGAAATCTCCATTTTAGTTTTTTTTTTTAAAAAGGATTGGGCATGTATAAGTATCAAATAGGCTCAAATTATCCTACTTTAGACACATTCTGTGAAGATCCTGTTCTCGGAAAAATATTCTAATTCTGGGAAAAGTGGAAGAAAAGATAAAAGGATGGCCAGCAGCAAGGTGTATCCACAAATAAATAAATGACTGGTCTCTGGTGTGGAGAAATTATTCCACAAGGAACAAAATGAGACATCTTTGACAGAATGTTAATGACAACTAGTATGGCATGAAGATCCTTTATTGGTAATAGATCAGAAATAAAATCCAAGAAAACCATGTCCTAAGGCCATTATGGAAAGGACATCCAACTATCTGGTTTGGTTTTTAAAGGCTTGCTGGAAAGACTGGCCAGAAGACATATAGGCCTTGACATCTGTTCAGAAATGAGACTACAAAGTCCTTAAGACAAAGGCAGTATTAAAAACACCAAAATGTTACCTGACCAGAATATTCTCAAGAAAGGAAAGAGGACTTAAGATCTTCTGTCAAAACTCACATCATATCATCAATTTCTTTCAGTGAAGTTAGGAATGTGCTTCCCAGCATCTAGAATCTCACTAATTGAGACATGTTGGTAGCAACTGGAGACAAAATTTCCAAGTTCCCAAGATAGATCAGATATAGAAATTTAGACATGCATGAAAGGGTATCATCATTGTTTGCATAATTAATTAATTAAGTTTCAATTTCTATAAATACATTGCAGCAGAACAGCAGAAAAAGGAAATAGAACATCTATAAAATACATTCCAACAAAATGGATTTCCATGCAACTTTATCAAAAAGTTCCTGACCACTCGACCCACTATAGCACAACCAACACAAACCCTAAAAAGAAGTATATTGCTATACATCAAGAATATCTTGATGTAGAGCACCCATACTGGACTTAATTCTCATAAACAGAGAAGAAGGGAGTTCTTCAATACTATGTCATATTGAAAGCAACACAACATAATGATACCAGTCTTAGATTTTAAAAGAGCTGATTTTAATAACTTAGAGAGAGCTTGGGAAAGATTCCTTGGATGAAAATCTTAAAGAGAAAAACAACTCAAGAAGCTTAGGAAACTGAATAATATGATCCTAAAAGCCCAGTCGCACAATACCACTGGGGAAAAAAACAAGAAAACTAAGAAGAAACCAGCATGGCTGAACAAAGATGTCTCTTATAAACTGAAAGACAAAAAGGATAAATACAAAAAAAAGAAAAGAAAGAGGGAGCACTTAACTAAGGCAGAATATCAGCAGATAGCCAGAATCTGCTATTTACCAATGAAGTCAGGAAAGTAAAGGTTCAGAATGAATAAAAACTTGCAACAAAAATCAAAGATAATAAAGTTTTTTCATCATATAAATAACAAAAAAAAATCATGGAAACAGTCGGTCCAGTAAAGAGAGAAGATAGCAAGAATTACAGGCAGTAGAAAGAAAGCAGAGCTGCTTAACTCGTTCTTTGCATTAGTCTTCACACAAAAAGAAACTACAGCCCAACTAACAAAAACATAACTGTAAAAGACAGACTAGAAATAAAAGTTAAAGTAAGCAAGAAAATGGTAAAAGAACACCTTTCTAATTTTGATGAATATAAATCACTAGGTCCTGATGGATTACATCCCAGAGTTCTAAAGAGCTGGCAATGTCATCTCAGAACCATTGTACCATATCTTTCTAAAAAAAATTGGAGCACCTGCGAATTACCTGAGGACTGGAAAAGAGCTGATGTGTTTCCCCTCTTCAAAAAAGGAAAAAAGAACAGACACAGGAAACTACAGATCAATTAGCCTAACATCAATACCCAGGAAGATACTGGAAAAGATAATAAAAAACAGATATGTGAACTTTTAGAAACAAATAAGCACGGGTTTGTTAAAAACAAATCATGCCAAACAAATATTATTCCATTCTTTGACAAAGTAACTAAATTAGTAGACCAGTGAAATTCTGTGGACATAATATACTTAGACTTCAGCAAGACAGTCAATAAAGTAGACCACAACCTACTTCTTAGTAAGCTAGAAAAAAGTGGAATAGATAGCATCACTACCAGATAGATTTGTAACTGCCTGATGTAGTCAATAAGTATTCCTTAACATCGTCTACATATACATTGAGGGAAGTAATTAGTAGGGTACCACAAGGTTCTGTCTTAGGCCAAGTACTCTTCAATATCTTCATAAATGACTTAAAAGAGGGAATAGAAGGGGAACTATCAAATTTGCAGATGATACTAAGTTGGCAGGAATAGCCAGCACCCTAGATGATAGGCTCAAGGTCCAGATGGATCTCAACAGACTTGAACACTGGGCTCTATCTAACAAAATGAAATTAAATGAGGAGAAAAGTGGTCTTATACTTAGGAAAGAAAAACCAAAAGTATACATATGGATTAAGTGAAATTGGTTTAATAGCAGTAACTGTGAGAGGGATCTTAGAGTCTTAGTGGACAATACTTAAAAATGAGCCAGCAGTGTGTAGTGGCAGTCAAAAAAGCCAATGCAGTCCTAAATTGCATTAACAGAGGGATTGAATCAAGATCACATGAGGTACTAATACCATTCTATAACGCCTTAGTAAGGCCACACCTAGAATACTGTATTCAGTTTTGGTCACTACACTATTAAAAAGATGATGAAACTCTAGAAACAGTGCAAAGAAAAGCAGCAAAGATGATTAGGGGCCTGGAGACTAAAACATACAAAGAACGGTTGCAAGAACTAGGCATGCCTAGTCTAGTGAAGAGAAGGATCAGGGACCATGTTAGCAGTGTTCCAATATTTGAGGGCTGCTACAGAGAGGAGGAGGTCAACCTATTTTCCAAAGCACACAAAGGCCAGACAAGGAACAATGAGGAAGGAGAGATTCAGCCTAGAAATAAGGAGAAATTTTCTGACAGCAAGAACAATCAATCAGTGGAACAGCTTGCCTTCAGAAGTTGTGCATGCTTCATCACTGGAAACTTTCAAGAAGAGACTGGACAGCCATCTGTCAGAAATGGTAAAGGGTCTCCTGCTTGAGCAGTGAGTTGGGCTAGATGACCTACAAGTTCCTTCCAACTATGTTATTCTGTAAATTCTGTAAATCTCAGAAACCACCAATAGACTACTACAACCACATGGAATCAGCATATCACACAAGCCAACTAAAGCCCTTCAAAATATCCTGAGAAACCAGAAGACCCAGCAACACTAGAAGAAAAAATAGGATGCAACAACCACTGTGTAAGACAAACAGGCAGAAAACTGGCAGAATGTATCCATGAACACCAACTAACAGTTAGAAGCCATGATGAAAATTCTTTGATTTCACAACACATAGACAGATTTAATCATAGGTTCAATTGGGAAAACGTGAAAATCCTAAACCAAGCCAAGGCCAAAAATGCTAGGGAATTACTAGAAGACTGGCACTCTGACAGATAAGCCATCAATAGACACATAGACACTAACAACATCTACATATTATGTAGAAGAGACAAACAACCAGCCCCAAAGGGAACAATAAGACCCCAAGCACCTCCCTACCAGCAATCAGCACTCAGATCAGCATACATTAACTCCATAACACCAGACCAACAATACCCCAATCAAGAAATTGCCAAAGAGCCAACAGTAAATAGCCCAACCAAAGAACCTCTAAGAATACCCCTACCAACACTGACAGGCAAGCCACCAGAATACAAACTGACAGCAAACAGAACTCCTTACTAGCACTGATGGTGTTACCTAGCTTGGATAATGAAACATCTGCAACAAACAAGCAAGCTCAGACAGCACCAATGACCACTCATGTCAACCTTGAGTTACAAATATTCTCCTTTATTGGTTATGGTACTCAGTTGCTATGTGTTTTTATTTTTATATTGTACATTTTACTGTGTATTTATTTAATTGTAATCCACTTAGAGTTACATATGAGACAGCATATAAATCAAGTCAATAAGTTTCAATAATATAAGGGCAAATAGGATTTAGATCCTGGAGATGGGGCTGGAGTAGAGTGAAGTAGATAGAAAGAATATGCAAATACAGCAACATGGTAGTATATTCCATTTGGAAAATGGAATTAATGTATTGTTATCTTTGTTGATATTCTTACTAAGTTGAAGGAACTCTTGATGTATACTACTTGGAAGCTGTCTTAGTAGTTCCTTTAATAAAAAAAGATACTAAAACAAACTTCCTACTTCCTTTACTTAATGTATTGTTATCTGATTAAATAAGAAAAGGGCTGCATAATTTGGGACCCACCAAGCTAAAAGCAGCAATAACCATTTTCAGGACGTTGGGTATTGGATGCTTTAGGCATGCAGCACAAACAGGAAGTTTATCAACTTCCAGTTGGGCTGCCAAACATGACTGAGTTTTGTTTGGCAGACTTTCAGTTGGTTTTCTCCAAATATATAATCCTGGAATAAAGCTAAAAAAAATAAAAAATAAAAAGATAATTTAACTATACAAATGAAAAAAGTAATTTAAGTATACTTCTGTTGTAATACTTTTTTTTAATCATGACAACAATAGAAATAACTCCATGAAGTGCTTATGTTTGTCAACTTAATCTCCTTAATACATTGTCAGATTTAATATTGAAGATTGAAATAAATCTTTTTCTACATACCAGTGTATGTTTGGAATAGATAAATACTGTACAAAAGCAATGTATGCATAAAACAACAATAGTCCCTGCATCTAAAAGAAAAAGAGTGCCCTTTGCTATTTATTTCCGACTGATTTTTCTTGATGTGTTTCATTGCATTTTCCTCATTTGTAATTATTCTGAGAAGTTGTTGCTGATCTCTGAAAGTCTATTAAGGGGCAAACGAGACATTTCAATTTCCATTTAAGAACTTAAATGTACATATTGAACAATAGACCCAAAATTACTATAGTATACCTTCTTAGGGAAATATATTTACCATAATACTCCCAATCGTTTCAAAAAGACATAATTGTTAATTTCTCTTTGCAAGTCAAATATTGTAGAAATTAATGGCGCTTTCAAAATGTGAAAAGACTTTTTATGTACCAGTAAATAGGTTGACAAATATCTAACTTTTGAGTATCATCTGTATATTGGATGCTGTTTAGCCTAAATCAGGATGTGGATTTTTGGGATGGCAAATCCTTTAAAAAAAAAAAAAACTAAATATTAGGAGGGTTGCTAAAAGTGCTGAGTGACAAGAGTTAACTGCTTTATGTGAAGTCATATTTCTAAATGTACGTTAGTATTAGCACCAGACAATGAGAATATGTGGTCTGTGCTTCTATTTAAACTATTTAAACTTTAATTGCTGTTGATTTCTGCCCCAGACATAAGCTGTCTTGCCACAAATCAGGCACCTGCAGGAGTGGAATCCTGCTTAACCACTTTTCATGAAATAAAAAGCAGCATGAATTAATTTCACCAATCCACTTAAAATATTTCTGGTTAAGAAAGAAGTATGTATTGAAATCTTACTTGATTATGGAAAACTCTCAGTAATACAATCAAATGTACAATGGTAACTTTTATTTAAAAGTTAAATTCACATGCAATTGGAATATTCAAATTCAGCTACCTTCATCTGGACTAAAATTGGGTTTCTGACCCAATTTAGAAGAAATTAGTGATGAAAGAAAAATGTAGAACAATCTTTTTTCTTCTTTTTCTTTTTGGAAACTCCCCCCCCCACAAAAAAATTTTTTTTTTTCAGGAGTGGAGTGTAAATTACCTATAGTTATTCAAAACTTCATTGGAACAATAGCTGATATTTCATATTAGACTTTTTACTGGTGATGGTAGGAAGGCTCCCAAACTCATTCTTTCATTTTTCAATAGAGCATGCTGAAAAAAAAAAAGAAAGAATAGGCAGACTTCTATTGAATTTGTTTGCCTCTCAAGAAATTCAATCATAGCATGGACCAGAATTTGCATAATGTCCATAGTAGGATATTTTGCCTGTTCCTAATTTGAACTGCTTTAATTTTGTGCTACTAGATTCACTCTTCTCCATCATGCAGTATTCATTGTGAATGATTAGTGAGTTGGGAAGGACTGAGAGTGGGTGGTTTGGTCTCAGGTGTTCATAATTAATTGAAGCTTTTGCCTCATTTTGTTATGGGACCAGTCAGGTGAATGGCATTTGTGCCAGCCCTCTCTCTCTCTCTCTC
>JAEANM010021602.1:0-11807 GCA_017656035.1 Myanophis thanlyinensis
AATGGGATAGGATAGGATAGGATAGGATAGGATAGTTCTACATTAAATATAGTTTGTATGCATGGTTTGCTTTATATCAGCCTTAACCATGGTATTGTCTATTATCCCAACACTAAAGAAATGGAGTTAGTGTTAATCTATGAGAGAGAGAGGGGAGTGAGGGAGGAAGATAGATATTAAAAAAAAATTCCTGTAGATTGTAGATTAATACTAGCTCAATTTCTTCAGTGTTGGGATAATAGGCAACACAATGGTTAAGGTTGATGTAAAACAAACTCTGGGTACAAACTATATATTTAATGCAGAACACAAAGATATTTAACTTATAGTCTAGCATTTAACATCATATTATATCAGGTCAACCAGGTCACTACAGTATCTTTTCCCTTAAATCCTTTCCTTTCACTCTGTATAAGGGGTGTCAAACTGCCATCCTGTGGGGTGGATGCGTCACACGCAGGCCAGGTCCACCCCAGCTCTGCAAATGGGAAAAACATTGTGAAACATCACATGATGGCAATGTGACGCCATGAGTTTGACACCTGTGCTCTATATTGTTCATAAATAGTATTACAGTATTATTATTATTATTATTATTATTATTATTTATATACAGTATTATATTATGCAGGTCTAGGTCTGTTCAGGTCTTTTCCCGTGTGAGTTTGAGAATATCTTCGCAACGTTTCAGCGAGGTCCCACTCGCCACCTTCAGGCTGGTGCCTTCTGCTTCGTGCCAGTGCAAGAAGTGTGTGACCGGAGCTGCTGTCTCTCTATAAATACTGGTGGGAGGGCATGGTGTGCTGGGCTGGTTGGCTGCGCTGCTGCCTCTTGATTGGTTGATGAAGTTAATGTTGGTATAATGGGCTGTGTGATGGCCTTGTGAGTTTTGTTGTGGAGATATCCTAGAACTTGTGCTCTGATTCCCTGGGTTGTTTGTTTTGTGATCTTTTTTCCATTAGCCTCCCATGTTTTAATAGCTTGGGTAATGGATTGTGTGATGGCCTTGCGAGTTTTATTGCTGTGGTGTCTTTGGTCTTGTGATGTGATTTCCTGCGTCGTTTGCTGTGTTGCAGATTCTTGAGTTCTTGTGGTGTGATTTCCTGAGTTTTCTGATGTGATGTCCTGAGCGGGTGGCTGTGATGTGGCATTCTGGTTTTGGTCTGGCTTCGAGTTTGAGTTCTGGGTCTGTGTTCTTGCCATGTGTCAGCTTGTTTGGCTTTGGGGTTGGGGAGTGCGACACTTGGTGAAGCAGCCATGGTCTGGTTTCTGGATAGTGGTTGTCATTCATTTATAGGATGGGTTTGAGTCTGGGTCTGGAGAGGGGGATTGGCGGTGGTGTCCTGTGTTGTTTTGGGTCCAGTGTTGGTTTTTGTGGTAGGGACTCATTTGTTGGTGAGGGCTAGTTTCCAGATGTCTGGTAGGTGGGAGGTATCGTCCCATTTGTTCATACTATGGGTGTGTTTTTTTATTTCAATGGCTTCCCTGATTATTCTTTTGTTGGAGTGTTCAATGTTGGATATTGATTTGGTTCCTTCAAAATTGATTTTGTGTCCTGTGGCTTTACGGTGTTGGAAAAGGGAGGAAGTATTTTCTTCTTCTTTAACTGCGTTCTTGTGTTCTGCGATGCATGCATTTATTCTCCTGTTGGTTTGTCCAATGTATGTGGCTGGGAGATTGTTGCATGGTATTTCATAAACTCCTTGGTTTTCTAGCTGGATCTTGTCTTTGGGGTTTCTTAGGATGTTGGCTATTTTTTGGTCAGTGCCGAAGGCTGTCCTGATATTGTGTTTGTGGAAAATTTTGCTGATTTTGTCTGTGGAGCCTTTGATGTGGGTTGTGTGATGGCTTTGTGAGTTCTTTTGTTGTGGTGTCCTTGGTCCTGCATTGTAATTCTGGGATGAGGGTAGCTACTCTGTAGCCAAAAACCCTCATCTCCAGAACCAAATGCCTAGCCGACAAAGACCACCTGAGAACAGAACTACACACCCTAACATATTAATTTCCAACAGATTCCAAAGAAACAAAATTACCAACTTAATCCGAAGAGACTCCCCCCCCCCAAAAAAAACCCAAGACACAGAACAAGACAACAGTATTGCACTCCTCCCCTATATCAAAGGCACCACAGACAAAATCAGCAAAATTCTCCACAAACACAGTATCAGAACAGCCTTCGGCATTGACCAAAAAATAGCCAACATCCTAAGAAACCCCAAAGACTTTTTGCTTTAATGGAGTCTGGTTTAAAAACAAGGGTGTATGTTGTGAGGAAGCCAGAAAAAAGACCCAACTGCTTTAAAGAGAATACTAAGTTCCTATCCATTCTGAAGTATCTTTTCTACATCTATTTTGAAGCATGCAAAACTATAATACATAGTAATCAACCCTTGTTTCCTTTTTGCTGATCAAAATGATTTTGTCTGCCAATTAATTTTGCACAATAATCAATTATTTGCTTATTTTGGTTGCCTTTTTTTGCCAAATGGACTAGGATTAGTTATTGATTGATGGCTGACAGCAACCTTTGCAAATGTATGTACTACACCATAATCACAAGGATATTACACTAAACAATTATGTCTCTGGCAGGCAAAATCTTTTGGACATTAGATTTTTCACACTAACAGCAAGCAAAAGTGGCTTCCAGTTGTTTGAAGCTTCTGGCATAATTGAGAACTTTCAATGCAGTTTACTAAAATCTTTCTGACTATATTCCCAGTTTAAAAGTTTGCTTATAGTTTTTTGTGGACTGTGAAACCATGCAATTATGACTTATTCAAATAGCTGTGGTTAAACAAAACATTGCTTTGTGCAATGTAAAAACAAGGCAAAAGATTCCCTCCTATAATAATTATAATTAAGGCATCCATGATTATCTCCAATGCAAAGTAAAAAAAAAATCAGGTATTTGGCTTACTTTGAGATACCATTATCTCATCAAAACATTATAATCAGTACACATATAAACAAACATATTTTTTCACAGGGTGCATTACTTCATAGGATTACATTAATATATCAGAATCTCAGCCATAACAATGGCTCGTTTTTAATTACATAATCATATATTTCAACCAAGTCCTAAAATACTGTAGATAGATCAAGTGGATTGAAAATGTTCTGGGCAGAGACCTTATCACTTGAAATTTGTGTTAAAATATTCTAACCATAACATCACTTCTTATTTTCCTTATACATGCTAAACAACAGATCAATTATGGCTCACTCAGTACTGTACAGTTTAGATCAAATTGTGTGCTTCAGTGAATTCCTAAGAGAACAGAAGCTGACATAATCTCTACAAAAATTAAAATTAAACACAGGATATTTCCACAAATTTGAATGCATACTTACTATTTATGGCAGTTATTACAGTAATAAGAAATTAATATGGTATTAATAATTAACATGGCAGTTGCATACATTTTGCAGAGCCTTTTAGTTGGTAACGTGTGACAATTCTACCTTCAATTATTTTCTGTACCCAGCTAAGATCCTTTTTTCCCCTTTACATTTCATTTTTTTCTCTTCTTTGCAGAATTCTTGCAATATAGTTCAGAAATATTCCTAGTCCTCCTTGAATAAACTACATTTGCTGACATATTTTCAATATTATTTAAGTCTGGGCACTGTGAAAACCATGTCTATGACAATACATGTACCTGTTATAGAGCTTGTTCCTCATAGCCACATTCTCTGAATCAACTACATGAATATGCCTTGATGAGTGATCTATGTGCCCAGATAAGACAAATAAGTGCTGTCCTTACTGTTTAATGTGGGGTAAGTGAAGGACAGAGACTTTTGAATTCTCCTATTGTGCTCTTCTCATCTCATAGTATAATCAACTAGCAGTAATCAACCACTGTCCTTAATATGTAGTTTATTAATTGATTAATCTTATGACATATCAAAGAAAATAAAACTACAGGATCTAATTCAAGGGTAAAATGGATTAAAATACAGTAATAAAATACATATGTGGTAAATAAAAAGAATTAGCATTCTACATCACTAATAGATACATCACCTTTACATGATGCCCCAACATGCTCACAACGTATACATTAGAGGCCAGGAGAAAATAGGACAATATGTGATTCAGATCCCAGTGGGTTATTCTTTCAAGTGTGTATATTAAATATTTAAGACAGTTAAACAAAACACGAGCAATATATTTGGTAGCTGGGATACTGCACAGACTACATGTCCACTTATTATATGGCAGGTAATGGAAGTACCTATATTTGGCCATGGAAATCAAACAAAACTTGCTTTAGAATATGACCTGCTTAAGAACTTCATCAAACTCATTGGCAGATATTTTACAAATTGGAAAGTAGTTTTGTTCTTAGCCAGTCAACTTGAAGATCTATTTTTTGCCATGTCAATTTGGACAGATATATTTAGTACTGTTTAAAAATGTCCTTGCCTGGGAGGCAGTTGAGACTAAATACAGGTTGAAAACCCATTCTGTGAACTAACTTTGGCAAGTCAGCTTAGCAAGGAATTGGACTGAGCCATACTTATCTGTTCCACTAAACATACCTTAGGTAGATCCTCTGCCAGTATGTGGAAACTTTAATTATTGATTGGCTATGTACGGAATGGATATCTGTTTCTGCTCTGACATAAGGGTTCATGTTTTCTTTTCAGTTTTTGGATTACTTCTTGAAAAAAGGGTCTGAATTTGTTCAAGTGAGATAGCGATTGTAAAGCCCCTCAATTCTGAACATTTGGACTGTTTTTGCCTTCAGTAATTTCAGTATAGGGATGTCCTTAGTGTGTACTAAGCCAGTCTTAGGGGACTATGGATAGCTGCTGGAAGAAGGCTGTAAGTATCTTTAAAGGTGTGCAGGAATATTCTGTGATTGTGTCCAGCTAGTCAGACTATTTCTAAGCATGGGCCTATTGATCTTCTGGAAGTTCAGGGTTCTCATATCCAAAAATATCCCAGCAGCAATGTTGATAGGGGATAGGAAATACAGAATGAAGCAGCAATCAGTTTCCAGGATTTATCAAGACAGTTCCCTCCTGCTTCATCCCTTGCCCCTCTTATGCCCTAGAAATCTGTCAGCTAGGATATTTTTAAATACAAATCACCCTGATGATCACTATTCATATAGGTTTATTTAATTCCTGACTGACAGATTGATGGGATGTAGTAGGATGAACAATAAAGTGGAAGTGCCATGATCACGTATGATACAATGAAACAACATCTTGCTTCATCCTATTTACTGGGATATTTTGGGATGAAGCGTTGTCACACTTCCAGAAGATCAGTAGATCTATGATCAGAAATAGGACAAATCACAAGTTATAAGCACAATGGAACAGTTCTGAGAAACATCAGGTGCATTCCATTCCACCTCATTTTATGACTTTTGGTTGGCGTGTGACTTGTTGCAAGAGGATGCTTGTCAATTTCACACCAGCTCCTAAATATTGAAAATCAATAGATACTGCATGAAATAGCAAACTAGCAACAAGTAATCCTAGATGGAAGCACCTAGTAATATCCTATAGTATGTACAAAAATATATTAAAGTAGGAAACATGGGCCTCTAGCTCAAATAATGAATACAATAGAAAGTACAGACAAAAGAAATTCCTTGTCAACAGAAAATCTCTAATGCCCTCTCTAGGGCCCAAATCAGCAACACACCATTGAACGAACCCACATTTATTTCCTGGCTTAAATCTTCCTTGCACTCCATTTCTTAAACATAGGTTTACCACTTTTTATTTTTAAAAAGCTACACTAAACCTATGTTTAAAACCAGATCAAAAATGCTTTTCTCGCTAAGCATCATGCGATCAGACGTCTCTGTGGAATCACATGCACAATTTCTTCTTGCCAGCAGGGTCGGGAAAGTCAACCTTGGCATCTTTATGATATGAAGGGGGGAACTTCAGCTTCCAGGAAAGTGGCTGGGAAATTCTGAGAGTTGAAATCTACACCTGCCAAAGTTGCCAAGGTTCAGAAGCAATAGATTAAGAAGGCAAACATGCATGCACATCTCTCTCTCCTCTCTCCCTGGGGGAAAAAAAACTGAATTAATCCACTTGCTCATATTTGTCACAACCTTACCTTCCTAGGGGGGGGGGGTCCTTGCTGCTCTCTGAGCTTGCCTCTTTTCTTGCAGACGTTTTATCACCCTAACTCTTTCTTTCCACAGGCAATACGGATACTAAACCAGATACCACAAGAACACTAAGGACTATAACAGGAACCACGATTGTTTCTACATATACATGATGTACCCACCTTCCCAACTACCTCCAACTTATTCCTAACCTATTTCCTACCCTACCCTCCCATTCTGCCCTAACTTACCTGTGGTCGCGTGTGGTTGCGTAAGCATTTCACTGCATATCGTACCATGTATGACTATGCATGTGACCAATAAAATTTGAATTTAACTAGGTAACGTCATCCGTACTAGCTGGGTAACGAAACGGCCTGCAAGAAAGCAACCAAGCTCAGAGAGCCCCGAGGCCCCCGCATTTCAACCCTGAGTTACAAACTTTCTCCTTTAATGGTTTGTTACCTTCCTTCTGGTCAACCCCCACCGAAGACTTCGGGCCGCCGCTCTACCCAAGAGTCCGCTGCCTTCTCTCTATGGTTGTTCTGCAGCTTCACAACTCGTCTATCCGGCTTGTGACTTTACCCAAGGTGCACCGCGGCGGAAATAGACGACGACAATAACAAACAGCGGCAGTCAGGGCTGCGCTTAAGCCCGCGGGGCCCGATACACAGCCCGGAACCTTCGAAGTATATTCGCCGCTCCCCGCCGGCATCCCCATCCTACCGGCTTCTTCGGCCGACAGCTAGGTCTCTTCGCGTCGCTGCCGTTCCTCATTCTTCTTCCCGCCACTTGTCTTCTCCGGGCGCTGAATTCCATCCCGCGAAGCTCTGTGTGGGTCTGTGAAGCCGCAGAAGAGGGGAGGAGGTCCCGCAGCTGCCGGTCCCCGGCGCGGGACGGTGCCCGGGGCCGCCCGGCTGTTGCTCTTGGGATGGCCCCCTGGGGGTGAGTCGCGGGAAAAGGAGGGGGGGGGACGGTTAAAGATATCCCAAGGCATTGCCCGTGGCTGTCACCGAGGCGACCGACGACCGCTCCTTGCGCAATACCACCGCCACCACCCGTCCTGAATCGGCCCGGTGTCTTGGCACGCTGGTCCCCCGAAAATGTCCCGGACTCCCTTTTCCCCCGAAGTTAACTCCGTGAGGGGATGACTCAGCCGTCCCGCACTTGAGTAGTTCCGCCTTTTCCCCACCTTGTTGTGTAAGGAAGGCAGTGTTAATTTTAGGGATGGCGGTTGTTGTTGTTTTTCTTCTTCTTCCCTTCTCTGTTTTCCACTAAGCCAGTGTTGCTCAACCTTGGCGACTTGAAGATGTTTGGAGTTCAACTCCCAGAATTACCCAGCCAGCAAAGCAAAGCAAAGCAAAGCTGGCTGGGGAATTCTGGGAGTTGAAGTCCAAACATCTTAAAAGTCGCCAAGGTTGAGAAACACTGCACTAAGCGCTATCCTTTAAAAGCAGGTGGGTAGGAAAAATGGCTCGTTTCACCCCCTTCATTGTTTCACATTTTTAATCTCGTGCCGATTCGGTAGCTTTTCCCTTAAAGACAATATATAATTACCAGTTTGTAGGTGTTTTTTTTTAATGGCTAATGTTACTTAGATTTACCTTGACTCTTTTTTAAAAAAAAATGTAGTTGCAGTGGCTAAATTCTTATTGACTGATTTTCCCATAGCTAAAGAACCGGTGGAAGAGTGTGTGTGTGTGTCTGTGTCTGTATATCTGTATGTCGAAATGTACCAGCCCCTGCATTTCCTGGGGTTAGGGATTTGTTTATAAGTCTGGAGATGTGTTCTGTATCTGAATGTATTCTGTGTTTCTGTGCTTTGTGTGATTGTACCAATGGAGGCTCACTCAATTTCACTGCACACATGTTGTGAATTGACAATAAAGGATTGAATTGAATTGAATAGAAAACTGGTATCATCCCCCAGGCTGAGATTCCATGTTATTTTGTGGCTGCAGGTCTTCATTGGGATTTATTAGTTCAGGTGGATGGTGAATTGTTTTGACTTTGGCAGCAAAAGTGGTAAAATTACACTGGTGTATTTATTTTTAGCTGTGGTACATATGGAATCTATAAACACAGCCCATGCTCAATACATATTTTGGAAGTAACTCCAATATAAGATATATTCCTGATAACTTTTGCTTGTAAAGGTAACACAATCTATGAGATTGGTTTGTAAAATTTAGCTGGATTTTCCACAGATTGGCCATTGTCACTATTCTGAACTAGCCACCTACAGTGTTGTTTGGATGAGTTTGTGAGTTCATTGCTACAGCTGTCAAGCTTTTGCATTCTCTATGTGTTAAATCCTTATAAATGCCCTTAATCCGTTTTATAAAGTAACAGTTATTATAAAATTAATAGCTACTGCATAATGTTTCCACAAAATATTTTGTTTTCTTTTGGTATTGTGTAACTATGCATTCTGTTTTTCAGAAACTATTAACTGCATATTTTCATTTTATAAAAAGAAGTTCTAATTAAAATAATTAAATAAATCAATAAGAACCTATATGAGTTGTCATATGCCAATAATATGTTTCTTTAAGAACAATTGGAGTTGGCACAATTCTTCTACGGTGCAAATATTTTTTTCTGTAACTTTAAATGCATACTTACTATTAATGCACGGTTCAGATTTCAAACAAGAAAATAGTGTACATGATAAGGGCAGAGATTTGGACAATTAAAAGATGTTATATATTTCAGCAACAGAATGATCTAGTATTCCCCAAGACAACCATTACATACTTAAAAGGAAACTAAAGGTTTTGGTATGGCTTTGACAATTTGTAGATCAGATTTGTGCATATAGAGACCTCTGATAGCAAGAATGGAAAAATTCTTAACTGATTATAGCAGTGGACCCCAAACCTTTTGGTCACCAGGGACCAGCTTCATGGAAAGAGATTGTTCCGTAGATTGGAGAGGGTATGGTTTCATGTTTTGCCTGTATCCCACAGGTGTGGCTTCGCTTGTTTGCGCAGACTGGTTAATGGCATGCCATGGACCGGTGTCAGACCATGGACTGCGGGCTGGGGACCCCTGGACTATGGGAAATGTTTGAAAACTGTTATTTCTTCCAAAGAAGGTGTTCCAAAGTACTGACTTGAAAGAGTATGCAAACTTCTGCACCTGCCATAGAGGCAATTTTCTGGCTTTAAATTATTGAACATCTCTACATAGCTGATGAACACTCATTCAGATTTTTTAAAAGACGGCATATTCTGTTCTGCCTGGAGAGGTTATACCTGCTTTTGCTCATTTCAAAATTCATTGAAATATAAAATTTATCCATGGGTCCTAAAACTTTCATGTGCAACTCTAAATTGTTGCAATTTCATACAAATGTTCGAGGTTTATAACTACTATAAAATTATTGTTGCTCAATTTGGCCATGTGATAAAACATAGGTCTCATTTTATGCCAAATAAATGACTCATAGTTTTAAATACTTTACTTAATTTGCAAGGATTTTTTTTTCAAGGATCTGATATAGTAGAATGAAGAAACAATATTCCATATTCAGAATTTTCTATTCTTTTCAGGTATACTATTTTGGTGTAACTAACCTGTGTGTGTTCCAGGATTTTCTGAGGGCTGATTTAAGTTTCAGCTTTGATTGAGAGTTGTCTTCAAGTGTTTTGATATTTTTATCTTACATTTATTCACCTAACTTTCAGCTCCACTGAACTCAGTAACATTGAAGGGATATATTTAGTATTATGCTATGATTTCATGATTTAGGCTACTTTAGAAAGTTAAAGTGCATTTGAAATTGGCATAAACACCTCATTTTCTTATAGCATGTAAGCATGCTGTTACTGTTAAAAACGTAAACAATATTGATATTGGGAGAAATGAAACAATATATATTGCTGCTGATAGCATGCCTTATTTATGAAGTAAAGACTGAGTTCTGATTTTTACATCTTTGTTAATATTCATAAGACTTATACATTGTTGTTGCAATAATGCAACATAAGTATCTAACATCACATCTATACTAGCATCAGGTTTTTGATCTCTGAACTACTAGGCAAATACTCTGACTAGTGATTATTTTTTTCATTCAAATAACTGCCTTTTTCAGAACAGCTAGCACTGTTCTCTCCCATAATGAAACATTGACCTATGCATCGACCACTACACATGGACCCTCAACTACTAGGAGGGCTTGATCAGTCAGGAGAGACAGCATTTAAATAACAGGTGGCTGAATTCACAATTCCAAGGTCTCTATTATCAGGACAAACAAATTCAAATTCTTTCCAGAATTTATTTCTTTATTATATTGCAAACAATTCAAGGCATCATACACACCTAATACTCCCTTCTCCTCTTTCCCATACAACAATAAGGTGAGTTGGGCCAAAAGAAAATGACTGACCCAAAGTCACCCAGACAATTTTTATGCCTAAGATAGGACTAGAACTCACAGGCTCCTGGTTTCTAGTCTAGTGCTTGAACCACTAGGCCAAATTGGTTCACACCATTTAAGGCTGCATGACAGGCACCTCTTGCAGTGATTAACTAAAATTTGCTTTCTTGCAGTGTTTACTAATTGATTCTTATCCTGTCCTCTTTCAAACATTTACTATGGTCTCATCTAGATCAACCTTCCATATATTTGTTTTAACACTGTTCTCAAGTTGCCTCTTAATCTTTTACATACTTTTACCACTGTTGTAGTTGAATAGTTTTTCTGGACTTTTTCTCCAGTTCTTTAATTATCTTAATCACAGGCATGGTCCAAGCATAATCTGGAGTGTCAATATATTCTTTAAAATTTAAACTCTAGATTTGACAAATACCTGTTTTTACATTTTTCTAGATCACATTAAAAAGAACTGCAGTTATGCATTTGTAGTTAACCAGTGAGTAAATTATCTAACAGTAGTATATACACAATTGCATATTTACTATCTTTTCAATATGAATACAGTATCAGATAGATGCTGAAAAATGTACGCCATGTCCTTGGCATTCTTACGATCTACTATATTGAATAATAATAAGCATGTATGTTGTATATGGTTATAAGTATGCTAACAGAAATATGAATCTGGCCTCCATGACCTGATCTTAATACAGGTAGTCCTTAACTTATGACCACAATTGAGCCCAAAAATTCTATTGTTAAGCAAGACAGTTAAGTGAGTTTTACCCCATTTTACCTTTCTTGCCACAGTTGTTAAAGGAGTCACTCAAGTGCCCAAATTTTGATCATGGAGATGCTGCAGTTTTCATAAGTGTGAAACATGATCATGAAACACTTTTTTCAGTGCTGCTGTAACTTCAAACGGTCACTAAATGAATAGTTATAAATCGAGGACTACCTGTATTATGCTGACTGCTCTTGTTTTCTGGATTAGCCTTTTTGACTGTTTGGAAAAGGTGCAAACATTTTTCTCATCTTTATTTTTTTTAATCATCTTGTCTGTTTTTCAAATTAATTCAGTGGTTCTAAATAAAATACCCAAACTTTTTTAACAATTTGAATTGATCTGACCTTGGGCTGACCTAAGCTTTATAAAGGATTTCAATGCTTTCTTCTCAAATTATAAGTTCTTTTCTAAGTCATTTGTTCTATTGCCACATAGTTTGCTTTGTGGAAGAAGAAAAATAGGATTGTGATGTTAATAAGTAATAAAGAGAAGTTATAACTCCCCTAGGGAGAGGGGGCGGTATATAAATCAAATAAATAAA
>JAEANM010021603.1:0-11807 GCA_017656035.1 Myanophis thanlyinensis
TCTCTCTCTCTCTCTCTCTTTCTATGTGTATGTACACGTGTGTGTACCCTGACACATGTACACATGTATGTACCCTGAGCTGAAGCAGCATCTTGGATGATAAGCAAAACATCTTCAACAAAAAAAAAAACCAACCCCAGAAAGTTCAGTTGCCTCTTGAAAAAGCATCTTTGGGGCCTGACCCGCATGTTTAGTGGAAATGCAAATAAATTTCCTTCCTATGGGGCTTCATGGGAATTCATCAGCCTGTACAATTGCAGCCCCAAATGATTTTCTTTTGCTACTTGCTTCCCCAATGCAGACCTCTAATTTCCCCGTCCTTGATCCTACCTGGACCGCTCAAGAAGAAATGGGTCTTCTGGAAGCAGTGATGGATTGTGGCTTTGGAAATTGGTGAGAATCGCTGAGGATTAACCAGTTGGGGAAATCTGCCAGATGTTTCAGCGGGTATATACAGGCAGTCCTTGGCATATAACCTTAGTGGGGCTATCACAGTTGCATGTGACAAGGATGTAGGTTAGGTTGGTTCACCTGTTTTGCAGAGGTCGTTCAGTGAACACCCCTTCCACCCCGATATCAAGCAAATCCATTTGCTATGGCTCAGTTTTGCCCCAAAAAAAAAATGGAAAGCAACTTGCGGTTTTCAGCAAAACTGTCTTAAAATGTAGCCATGTGATCCCAGGACGTTGCAAATGGCTGTAAATGAGGCTGAGTGCCCAAAATGCAGTCATGTGACTGCAAGGGGGAGGGGACTGACTGTCAGAATTTTGGAACAGGGTCATAATTTGCTTTTTTCAGGTAAGTCATAACTTTAAACAGTCGCTAAGCTGAGGACTTATCTATACAGTTACAATGGTTATAAGGATGGGACCAAGGGAAAGAGAGAAGGCAAAGGTATTACAGGTAGTCCTAGATTTACAACCCTTTGTTTGGTCACTACTCAGAGTTACAGTGGTACTTAGACTTATATACCACTTCCTAGTGCTTTACAACCTTCTCTAAGCGGTTTACAGAGCCAGCATGTTGCCCTCAACAATCATTTTACCGACCTCAGAAGGATAGAAAGCTTCAGCTTTGATCCCTGCCAGGGTCAAACTTCTGACCATGGGCAGAATTAGCCTCCAGAGCTCCATTTTAACCACTGCACTACCATAGCTCAGTTGACTAGGTTGGCTTCCTCTTCTTTGCAGCAGCCCCTCAAATATTGGAAGATTGCTGTCATGTCACGCACACACCCCTTCTTTTCATTAGACTAAATTTGTCCACTCCATTGGGTTTCAGGGGGAACCTTGGGTTATTCTTGGAACTCCGGTCCACGGTTCGAGCAAGGCCTTTGGTGGCATTTGAAGTAGGAGGTTGACAGTGGCTGTAGTTCAGATTGTGCCTTTGCAACCTCTGGGAGAGCTCCTGGCATAGTCCAGAAGGAAACCAATCTTTCCAGAGTTCTCCAAATCATTTGATCTCCGAATCGACGTTTTTTTGCATGTCTCTATAATAGTCATCACAGATTTTTGTGAGCCAGGCACATCACTTGTTCTTATTTTCTTGGCTCCTTACAGGCAAGATGTAGCCAACCAGATGAGCACAAAGACGAAAGAAGAGTGTGAAAAGCATTACATGAAACATTTCATCAATAACCCCCTTTTCGCATCTTCCTTATTACATCTGAAGCAGACAGGGGAGAAACAGCAAACCAGCTTAGCCATTCCGTTTTATGGTAAGTACCAGCACCAAAGAAAGCTGAAAATATTTCCTTTTCTTTGTTCTGACCCAGGCTTAACAGAATCATGAAACCGGCCTTTAGGCCCCTCCCCAAAAAACCCTTTTTATTTGGTTACTGTGAATTCTTCTCATTCACATCCAGAAAAGTCCCGGCAGTAAACTTTTCAAGGTTTTATTGCAAAAACAGACCTTATCAATCCTTGGATATTTGCCAGGCTGAGTTTCCTAGTCGAAATACTTGGCAAGGAGTCTCTGTGAGGCACAAACTCAGATAAGCAAATCTTCACAGTAATGAGTGAACTAATTGTCTCCTACAAACACCACTCTGCTTTTGCTCCTATTTATTCCCTAGAGGAGGGGCCATTCACCGTCCACCTGTGCCTTTACTCCCGAGTCAGCCCTTGTCCCTTAAATGTTCCCATCTCCTGGCAGCTCTTTGCATGTGCACATCGGGAACTGGCTCCAGCTGTTCATCTTCCCCTGACTCCAGGACTGGCCCAAATTCCTCCCCAACCTCCTCACTGTCTGAGTCTGCCACCAGCTTTGCTGGCTGCTGGCGGATCACAACATAAGTCAAGGACTACCTGTAACTCAGTGCAACATATTGGGAGAATTGCAGAAGGAAGATTCATTGGGCTGCCTTCAACACCACTCAGAAGCTACCGCTGGTCCAAAATGCCACAGTGTAAATAGTGATGGACAGTTTTCAATATGCCCATGTCACAACTCTTTATTTAGCTACGTGTGTAACCACTAGGCTCCTGAATACAACTGAAGACTCTGTTTGCTAATCTATAAAGCCCTATAAGACACAGGGACTGGATATTTCCTACGTTGCCTCTCCAGATAGCAATATCTCCCTATCCCATAGGGCAGTGGTGGCAAAACTTTTACTTACCGAGTGACGAAAATATGTGCTTTCCGTGTGCCATCCGCACTTACATGCAGCTCCTCCATATGCACTGCAAATGCAAATGCACCATCTGTACATGCATGCAGCTTTTGCATGTGTGCTTTGCGCAGGCACGCACACACACGAGCAATCACGTGTGCATGCTCAGGAGATCGCCAAAGACCAGCTGGATTTCCTGCTGCAATCGCACGCATGCACAGCGGATACCCGAAGACCAGCTGGGTCTCTGCAATTGCGCACGTGTGCATGTGCAATCGCATGTATGTGCTCGGCTGGAGGTAAGTTGGCCAACAGCTTGTGTGCCCGACAAGATGGCTCTGCGTGCCACCTGTGGCACCTGTGCCATAGGTTCGCCATCACGGCCATAGGGACTGTTAGATTTTTGGCATGCTTTGGGTCCTGTCTATTAAAAAGTATCATGTTATGGGACATGCTTTCTCTGGAGTAGTATTCCCCCAAGGCAGTGGTGGGATGCAACCGGTTTTACTACCAGTTCGGTGTATGCAAGCTTCGCGCTGTCCGTTCGTTAAAAACTTTTCGCTTCTCAACTTGGCAACTTTAAGATGTGTGGACTTCAACCGCCAGAATTCCCCAGCCAGCATGGGAATTGAAGTCCACACATCTTAAAAGTTGCTGAACTCTTAGTAAGCTTCGGAAATTGTGACAATGGAATTTTTCTTTGTTCTTTTAGCATCTGAAGATCCTCCCCGGCCTACCTTTGATTCCCTTCTTTCTAGGGATATGGCAGGATACATGCCAGCCAGGGCCGATTTTATTGAGGTAAGAATGTTTCCAAGTTAACTGCTGCTTTAGCTTTTTTTTAAATTTACGTCTGTGTTTTTGTGTCTGTATATAAAACAACTGTATTGTGATTAGCTATGAATAAATTAAGAATAAGAAAACTAAGATCATGGCATCCGGCCCTCAATTCATGGCAAATGGAGGGAAAAGAAATGGAGGTAGTAGTGACAGATTTTATTTTCCTGGGTCCCCTGGGCAGATGGGGACCACAGCCGAGAAATTGAAAGACGTGTGCTCCTGGGGAGGAAAGCCATGGCAAAACTAGACAACATACTAAAAAGCAGAGACATCACCCTGCCAACAAGAGTGCGTATAGTCAAGGCGATGGTTTTCTCAGTCGCAATGCCTGGCTGTGAAAGTTGGACCCTAAGGAAGGCTGAGCGCCAAAGAATGGAGGCCTTTGACTCTGGTGCTGGAGAAGACTCCTGTGAGTCCCTTGGACTGCAAGGCGATCCAACCGGTCAGTCCTAGAGGAGATCAACCCCGACTGCTCTTTAGAAGGCCGGATCCTGAAGATGAAACTCAGATACTTTGGCCACCCAATGAGAAGGAAGGACCCCCCTGGAGAAGGAAGAGCCCAATGCTGGCAACGATGGAGGGCCAAAGAAGAAGGGGACGGCAGAGAATGAGGGGGCTGGAAGGAGTCCCTGAAGCAGTCGGCGTGAGCTTAAATGGACTCCGGGGGATGGTAGAGGACAGGAAGGCCTGGTGGAACGTGGTCCATGGAGTCACAATGGATTGGACATGAATCTGGGGAACCCAGATTCACTTCACAACTGGGATTACTAATTTATGACCTGCAGTGATTCACTTAACAACTATGGAAAGCAAGGTCGTAAAATGGGGGCAAAACTCACTTAACAAATGTCTCATTTAACCACATAAATGTTGGGTTCAATTGTAGTTGTAAGTTGAGGACTACCTGAATTACACTTTGTGATCGTTAAATAAGAAGAGCAAGTTTAGTTTAGTGGTTAAGGCCCCAGGCTATAAACCGGGATACTGTGAGTTTTATGCCTGTCCTAGCTATGAAAGCCGGCTGGGTGACTATGAGCCAATCACCAGGAGACTGTGAGTTCTAGTCCCGCCTTAGACATGAAAGCTGGCTGGGAGACTTTGGACCAATCACCAGGAGACTTGAATTCTAATCCTGCCTCCATGAGAAATGTTGATTGTTATTATAATATTGTACATACAAATCTGACAAATGTCAGATCATTGACCAACTGTAGCCAATTGATTGAAGGCTAAAGGGTGTATTTCTGGGCTATTTTTGAATTCTGGTCATAGACCATAATCTGTTAATAAGTTTGCTTTTGCAAACTACCTTGGATTTCTGTTGGAGGACATTACAGGTAGTCCTCAACTGACAACCAATTCACAAGAGAAATTTTAGGCTCAATTATGGTAATAAGTTAAGAACTACCTGTATATGAAATATCTATTATTTTCAGCTTGCTGATAAAGGCATGTTTATGGGTAGTCCTCAATTTACAACAATAGATGGGGCCAGAATTTCCATCAACAGCCAGCACGGTTGTAAAGTGAGTCATCACATATCCAGACCTAATTTTAGAACCATTTTTACCATGGCCGTCAAGCAAAACATACATAGTCGTTAAGTGAATCCCATCAGGTCTGGCTTTCCCGATCAATTGCACATCGGAAGCTGGCTGGAAAGGTCGCAAATCGTGATCATATGACCACAAAACACTCAACTGTTATAAATGTGAGCTGGTTGTCAAGTGCTCGAATTGTGATTGGAGGTGGTGGGATGGTTGTAACTTTGAGGAGGGGTCGTTTTGTTTTCTGAGACGGTTGTAACTTCCAACCGTTGTTAAATCAATGTTTGTAAGTTGTGGGCTATCTCTCTCCAGTAGCCTTTTTGGTACTGTGATGCCCTAAAATGATACATTAATTTGTATGGATTCACCTCTCCTCACCAGAGTTAACATTTCATTGTGCTTAGGGTTGGACAAGCAATAAATACATTATTTACTTTTAATAACCTGTTCCTAATTAATAAAAGGGAAAGTCTTATTCTTTCTTAGTAAAAGATTAGAGGCCAATTTGGAGCCCATTTACATTATAATATTTATTTCTTTATTTGGAAATGTACAGCCCAACATTCTGTTTTAGGATCCCCCCCAGGCCAGATTACTAACTAATTAAAACAGTTCAACAATCAATCAATAAGCGCACACAGGGCTCTTCACCACAAATTATTCCACCAAGTGTTACTCGAATGTATTTTGTGAATCCAGATGTTCTAATGAATGTTTATTGAGGTGCGAACATATTCAGAAAAATCAGGTTCCGCCTTTAGTCAGCCTTGGTAAAGCATGAGTAAGCATGTTTGTGAACCTCGCCGCCCTCAATTATTTTGTCTGTTTTCCAACTCGGTGAATTGTATTTATTTAAAGTTATTCAAAGCTAACCGGGAGCCATTGCTCTTTTTGTTCTGTTGTCCACAGGAGTTTGACAATTATGCTGAATGGGATTTAAGAGACATAGATTTTGTGGAGGATGATACCGACCTTTTACACGGTGAGTTTTGCTTCCATGGTTGAAATTCTGAACATCTTCTCATTTTTCCATTTCCTAAGGAATAAAATTCCTTGCGGTCATTTTTTATTCCTAATGACTTCATGAACATGTCCACAGAGGGTTTTTTGGGCAACAGAACAGAAGTACAATAGTTGCCAAGTAATTATTTCCAGGATTTTTTTCCTTTTTTTTTTTTAAAGTGCGGTACTCTCTGACCGCTGGTTATTTTCTTGCAGATGTTTCATTACCAAACTAGGTAGCATCATCAGTGCTAGTCTAATTACAACTCTAGAATTTGTTGGTAATGTCCCACCAAATATTTACTAGGTTGAACTGTGCTTCGTTCCAAACCCAGAGAGAAATTTGGCTGGAGTTGTCATCTGATATCCAATAATATTGAAATCCTCAGAAACAGCCATCCTTAAAATGTTTGATGGGTTGATTTGATTTGATTTCTATAATCACCCATCTCAACAAGTGACTCTGGGCAGAGTAATGATAAAAAACCCCAAAGCTTGATTTTCTTTCTCGGTTATTACCTGAAAATACATATTTCATTTCAGTTACTTTTTAAAAAAAAATATCAATTTTAGGACATTTTCACATATATTTGCCACAGCATGTTAACATCCTTACACTACAGGGGATTCTTTTATTTCTCAGTATGATTCATTTGTATTTCAAGGCAGGCGCTCCCAAAACAGCTTGCAGCATAATCACATTATAAAACTCATCTCATAGAGCATAAAAATCACAGTTTTCTAATTTAAAAAAAAAAAAAAAAGCTTCCCACCCTTGGAACCATCACACAAGCAGAAGCTTGATAGAGAAAAATCCCACTGCATATAAAAAGGAAACTTTAATGTGGTTATAGATAGCTGAAATGAGCAACGTTACTAGGCCATGTTAGCAGGTCTGTGGGGTTCTGTTTATTCATGAGCATACGGTGGTCACAACTGAAGATCGTCCTTCATGGGTTGCTCCCAAACATAAGCCCATACGGTATTGCAGGTAGTCCTCGACTTACAACCACAAAGGGGATCAAAATTTCTGTTGCTAAGTGAAACATTCGCTCAATGAGTTGCGTCCCATTTTATGACTTTTCTTGCCTCCTTGGTTAAGTGAATGGCTGCAGCCCTTAAATTAGCCACATGGTTGTTAAGTGACTCTGGCTTTCCCCGTTGACTTTCCTTGCCAGAAGGTCGTAAAGAGGGGATCGCGTGACCCCGGGACGCTGCAACCGTCATAAATATATACCGCTTCACAGAGCTTTCCAGCCCTCTCTAAGAGGTTTACAGAACCTAAACATATTGCCCCCAACAATCTGGGTCCTCATTTTACCGACCTCGGAAGGATGGAAGGCTGAGTCGATCCTGAGCCTGGTAAGATTCGAACTGCCAAATTGCAGGCAGCCAGCAGTCAGCAGAAGTCACCTGCAGTACTGCACTTTGACCACTGTGCTATCGTGGCTCATAGTCACTAAATAAACAGTTGTTAAGTGGAGGCCTACCTATATTATTATTATTATTATTACAGTTGGGGGCAATAGGCTGACTCTGTAAACCGCTTAGAGAGGTCTGTAAAGCACTATGAAGCGGTATATACGTCTAAGTGCTCTTGCTCTTGCTATTGTTCTTCTTATTGCTATTCTTTTTATTACATTTATTGGCTGTCTATTTCACCATCCAGCTACTCTAGGTGGCCCACAGCAATAAAAAAAAAGAAGAAGAATCAAAAAGGAAGTTTAAACAAAGTGAAAATAAAATAATAGAACAATAAAACAAACAAGGAAAAAAGAAAACAAAGGAAATGCATCGATATGACTAGTAAAGCAAAGATGGGGAACAGTGAGCTTGGGGGGGGAGCCTGCTATCAATTGAGCAGCCACCTCTGGACTCAAACTTCCCCATTGGGTCCCCAGACCAATTTGCAAACCCAGGTCTTTAGGAGAAGGGGTTGGGGGCAGATCTTACCCTGTTCCAAAGGGCAGTGCTACAACGGAGAAGGTTATTCAGACTCCTGACAACTGGAGTTGTTTGACCGATGGGATCCATAGTAGGCAGTAGCTCAGGGTTGAACTGTGAGGTCCTTTGGCGTTCTCTGAGCTTGGCTGTCTTCTTGCAAACGTTTCACGACCCAACTAGGTAACATCATCAGTGCTGAGGGCGATATCTAGTTGGGTCACGAAACGTCTGCAAGAAAACAGCCAAGCCCAGAGAGCACCAAGGACCCAGAAGAAGCTTATATAGGCACACCTAAGGGGCATGCTTTGGAAGTGATTCTTTTCAAAGAAGGATTTGGGTCACCTTGTTTTGCTAGTTCTCGAGTTCTTCACTATCAAGAAAAGAAGCAACTGCTGTGATGATGATATATGGAAGATCAGTGTTGTAATCCTGTCAATATTGCCATTCAGCTTCAGCCCGTCCCCGCAGGAAGGATTTTTATTCTTTTCCTCCCTCTTCCACTCCCCTTGAACTTTTCACAGCTTTGAAGATTGCAGTCGTAGATATTTACCACTCTCGGTTAAAGGAAAGGCAAAGACGGAAAAGGTGAGTTTGGGGCAGTTTTTTGGCCTCCTATTCTTTTTCACCACTGTTACAAAGTTCCTTGGAGCTTACTTGCAGTTCTCTACTACTAGCATTTGAAAAGGGATTAAATACGCTACTACACACAGCCTAATTTTGTTAATTGCTCCAGTGATACATGTATGGGTAGTCCTCAAGTTAATGACCACAGTTGAGCCGAAAATGTCCTTTGCTAAGCAAGAGAGTTAAATCTGGATTCCCCATTGACTTTGCACATGTGAAACCATGTATAAATCTTAGGTGCCATTGCTATTGCTAGTCGAAAACAAATGCTCCATCCTAGAAACTTAAGGATATTATCAGACACCTTGCCTTCTAAACTGGAAGCAATCAATTTGAAGAACAAGAATTAAAGAGTTCTTATTAACCATATTAGGGATGTGGTGGCTCAGTGGCTGAGCTTGTTAATCAGAAAGGTCAGCAGTTTGGCGGTTTGAATCCCTAGCACCGCGTAACGGAGTGAGTTCCCGTTACTTGCCCCAGCTTCTGCCAACCTTGCAGTTCGAAAGCATGTAAAAAAAATGCAAGTAGAAAAATAGGGACCATCTCGGTGGAAAGGGAACCGCGCTCTGTGCGCCTTTGCCGTTTAGTCATGCTGGCCACATGACCACGGAATCGTCATCAGTCAGCGCTGGCTCTTCAGCTTAGAAACGGAGATGAGCAGCGCCCCCTAGAGTCGGGAACGACTAGCACTTATGTGCAAAGGGAACCTTTACCTTTTTATTAACTATATTAATTAGAAGGAAGGTTAAGGTTGCAACACAAGAATTCCACAGACTGCCCTACTTTCAAGGGAGACAGCCAGCCACACAAATATATGAATGACAGTACAATTAAAGCTGGCAAAATTGTTTCCTGTCTGCTTCCACTTTTTCTATACTGGGAGTTAGTCTGTTTGTAAAAGAAAGGGACTCTAAATCTCTTACAAGTAGTCCTGTATTTACAACCATTCATTTAGTGACCGTTCAAAGTTACAAATACAAGTTGCAAATAGAAAGTTATCAGCCATGATGGCCCAGTGGTTTTAATGCAGTATTGCAGGCTAAATATACTCGCTGCCAGGTGTTCGATCCTGATCAGCTCAAAGTTGGCTCAGCCTTCCATCCTTCCGAGGCCTGTAAAATGAGAACCCAGATTGCTGGGGGCAATTGGCTGACTCTGTAAACAACTTAGGGCTGTAAAGCACTGTGAAGCGGCATATAAGTCTTAAGTACTACTGCTATAACGGCACTAAAAAAAAGTGACTTATGACCAGTCCTTATACTTACAACTGTTGCAGGATCCTGGCGGTGATGCGATTGTGGAAATTGTTGTGCATTTATAATAATTGCAGATCCCATTTGCAAGTAAATGAACTAAGTCAATGGGAAAGCCAGCAGGAAGGATCCCAGGTCGTGGTCATGTGATGTCTCACTTAATGAGCACATCACTTAATAATAAATTTCATAGTCCCTGTTGTGGTCGTAGGCCAAGGATTTACCTGTATTGTCTGAGTAACTAGCGTTCCTCTCAGTGGGAGAAGCAAGTCACAGATGCCAAGGTTCATTAAGCGATATAGACTGTACATAACTAGATACAGGTTGCCCATTATATACAGCCACAATTGAGCCCAAAATTTATAATGCTAAGTGAGACACTTGTTAAATGAGTTTTGCCACATTTTACGACCTTTCTTGCCACAGTTGTTAAGTTAGTCACATGCGGTTGTTTAAATGAATCTGGCTTCCCTGTTGACTTTGCTTGTTGACTTTGCTTGACTTTGCTTGTCCCCCAAGTACACTGAAATTGTCATAAATATGAACCAGAACCAGTTGCTAAGCATCTGAATTTTGTTTATGTGACCATGGGGATGCTGCACAGGTTATAAGTGTGGGGAAATGGTCATAAGTCACTTTTTTTCAGTGCCATTGTAACTTCGAACGGTCACTAAATGAAGTGTTGTGACTCGAGGACTACCTGTATAGGTACATCTTGAACAGCCTAGATCAGGGGTCTCCAACCTTGGCAACTTTAAGACTTGTGGACTTCAACTCCCAGAATTCCTCCGCCAGCAAAGCTGGCTGAGGAATTCTGGGAGTTGAACTCCACATGTCTTAAAGTTGCCAAGGTTGGAGACCCCTGGCCTAGATTGGTTTTCTTAAATTTGGCAGCTTTAAAGATGTGTGGACTTCAATTCCCAGAATTCCCCAGCCAGCCATGCTGGCTCAGGAATTCTGGGAGTTGAAGTCCACATGTCATAAAGTGTCCATCATTCCCTAACTCTGAGGTAAATCATTGCAGTTAAGCCTACTGTCTTTATAGAATTAACACCAAAATGAAGAACAGAAACTGGAAATAAACGTAGTCAACTTGATAAACCATCTTCTCTGTCCGTTGCTCCACGCCAAGCATTTTCCCAGCTACATATGGAAACCTGTTTTAGTCTTGTTTTATGCAAATCTGAGACAGCGTTCAGGCGGCCATTTAACACCTACAGTGATGGGAATCTATTTGGAGATACCGTAATTGGTGTGCCAGATTTTATCTGCTGCATTCAAACACCTTTAACACTGGTGTCACGGCAAGACTGTCATTTGGTGCTGCATTATGTTCACTTTAGGGACTTGAAAAGGTAACTTGAAAAGGTGGGCATTTGTTACAAATTACCGTATTTTTCGGTGTATAAGACACACACACACCCAAAGTGGGTGAAAATTGTGGTGTGTCTTATACACCAAATACCGCCGTTTTTGGCCTCTCGAGTCACCACCCACCCGTCCTGTTTTCACCAAAACCGGATCATTTTTGACCTCCCAACCCCCACCCCACCCCGCATCTTGTATTCCCTTTCCCCAGCCCCCCGAGGCATTTTGCAGGCCTCCAGAAGCCTCCACGTGGCTCGTTTTTCCCCAAAAACAGGCGAAAATGAGCTGCACAGAGGCTTCTGGAGGCTTTTCGGCTTCTGGAGGCCTGCAAAATGCCTCGTGGGGAGAGGGAATACAAGACGTGCGGGAGCCAAAACTTTTTTTTTTCTTGTTTTCCTCTTCCAAAAACTAGCTGTGTCTTATACTCTGAAAAATACATTAAATGGAGTTGTGGAATGGTCCTATTTTGCACAGGTCCTTGGAGCTGGAAACTTCCAACAACAGAGTGGGACTATTATTATTATTTTTTTTAAATAATTTTTTTTTAATTTTCAAACAAACATACATACATACAAACAAAACATAAAAACATAAAACCATCTTCCAGTTATAGTG
>JAEANM010021604.1:0-11807 GCA_017656035.1 Myanophis thanlyinensis
CCAGCCAATGGGAAACGCCGCCCCAGGAACCAATCGTCATTTAGCAGGCTTCTCGCGCATGCGCAGTATACAACACCAATAAATTAGGAATCAACTTTTTTTTTTGCCAGTGATTTCATGCATTCATACACTTTCAAAATAATGGGCATTTCTTTCCCTTTTCCTGCCTTCTCGACTGCTCACTGTGCTCACCTTACATGTCTATAGACAAGGGGTCTCCACTCTTGGCAATTTTGAGACTTGTGGACTTCAACTCCCAGAATCCCTCAGCCAGCGAATGCTTGAAGTCCACAAGTCTCAAAATTGCCAAGTTTGGAGACCCCTGCTATAGACAAATGCAGCTAGCAAGAACCCCACACATCTTGGTCCTGCTTGATCTTGCTGCCAAAAGCCAAGCTGTGCAGTGTTGACACAGTTATGCAGACTGAGGAGCAGAACTGCTGAGTCTGGCTTAACAGCCTAGCCTTTAGACCTTGTACCTGCATGCTCAGCACCTAGGAGAACCTGTGAAAGATGAGGAAAAATGTAAAGCAAAGTTTGCACACTTGCCATTTTTGAAAAATCCCCTGTTATATTTGGCAGGAGAAGAAAGCCAGAATAAAATTAAAATTATTACAAGATGCAAAAGATAGAGGGGGTTTGGGGTTACCTGATTTTGAATTGTATTATCAATCGATAATACTTACCTGGGTGAAAGAATGGATAGAATTGAGGAATAAGAGATTATTGACTCTGGAGGGTCACGATTTACAACTGGGGTGGCATGCATTTTTATGGTATGGGAAGAACAAGATTCATGGATACCATATTTTCAGAGACACTCTGTTAGAAATGCGTTATGGTTGATATGGAAGAAAGTGAGACAACAGCATTATTTGAAAATCCCAGTTTGGGTATCTATTACAGAAGCATTTACTCACCCAAATTTGATAGATTCAGGAAATATTGTAAGATATAAAGACATTTTGAATATAAGTGGGGAGCTCAAAACAAAACAACTGAATGCACAAAGGATAGATCTCTCTTGGTACATGTAGATACAAATACATTCTTGATATTTGGAAGACATGAAATCATGTGGTTTAAATACTGAGACAAACGGATGAAAAGGTAATAAAGAAAATATATAACTATTTATTGAGTAGGAAATTAGGGGAAGAACAAATAAAAGAAACAATGATTGTCTGGGTGAGAAATTTTGGTTATATGATCGATTTGGATCAGTGGCAGAAATTATGGGATAGAAATTATAAAATGACAATCTCAACAGCGTATAAAGAGAATTTATATAAAATGTTTTATAGATGGCATCTGCCACCGGCAAGATTGGCAAAGATGTTTAAGAACAAATCAGTGAAATGTTGGAAGTGTCATCAAATGCCTGGGGCCTACTATCATATGTGGTGGATATGCCCAATGGCAAGGAAATTTTGGACAAAGATACACACATGGCTAGAAAAAATGACTAAATTACATATAGATTTGAAACCAGAGATTTTTTTATTGGGCATAATACAAAAGAGTTATAGTAAAGAAAATGTTTATTTGATAATACATGTTGTAACAGCAGCGAGAATAGTATTTGCTCAAAATTGGAAATTGGAAGAAGTACCAACAGAGGAGAAAGTGATTAAAAAATTATTAGAGTGTACAGAAATGGATAGATTGACTATGGAAATAAGAGAAAAAGATATGGAAGAATATAAATGGGAAGCCTTTTATTAATGGCTTGACAATAGAAATAACAAGTAAGATTTTCTTTTTTCATTTCTTAGAGTTAAAGAGATTGTAAAGTTTTATAGACTATTGAAAAAGAATATATAATGTATGATATGATGTATTAAGTTATTATTTTATGGTTATGATATATTTTGATAAGGCAAATGTAGATTGTATAAGAGTATATTTTTACTCACTCAAGCGGCACGTGAATTGATGGATGATGTTATTGACTTATAAAGTGAAAAATAAAAAATGTTTATAAAAAAAGAAAAAGAAAAAGCCCCTGGTTCATAGGCCAGAATCAGAATGTTAAGCTATTGCTTCCTTCAAGACACACATATACACAGCCATCGAAAGAGATTTCCATTTTTAAAAATGTGCAAGTGGTCATAACTTTTGTGACTAATCCAAGATATTTTATTCAGTTGTAATGTTTGCTAAATATTCAAACTAAACCAGCATATAAATTACTTGTAAAATGGGGATAGAAGAAGGCAGGATGTTACTATGTTTCCTTTTAAGTTTTTCCTCTTCACTGACACAAAATGGCCAGCAATTGTCTGATAAATCCAGATGTGAAAAAAAATGATTTTGTTGAGCTGATACTTAAGCATAGTTGCATACAAGTCAAGCTACATTTCCTTAATCCCTTCTCCTTTGCACTATTTATTTATTTATTTATTTTATTAGATTTATATACCGCCCCTCTCCTGAGAAGGGACTCGGGGCGGTGTACAACCAACAAAACAGAGAACAAAATAACATCAATCAAAAGCAAATTGAAAGAATTAAATTAAATGGTTCATTCAATAAAAAATTAAGAATTATACAAAATTACAAAAAAATTAAACCAATTATTAAAAAACCCAATAATTAGTGCTAGGCCAGACCGGCCTGTTGGAACAAATATGTCTTTAATGTGCACCGGAAGGTCCACAGGTCTGTGATGGTCCGGATCTCCGGGGGCAATTCATTCCAAATGGAGGGTACCCCTGAAGAGAAGGTTCGAACCCTTGGGGCTGCCAGATGACAACGTCCAGGCAATGGCACCCCAAGGAGGCCCACCCTGTGGGAACGCACTGGCCAGCAGGAGGCAACAGGCGGTCCTGTAAGTACCCAGGTCCCAAGCCATGGAGCGCTTTAAAGATGAGAACCAACACCTTGAATCACACCCGGAAGGCCACAGGGAGCCAGTGTAGCTCGCGCAGGAGAGGTCTAATATGGGAGCTCCGAGGAGCCCCCAGAATCACCCACATGGCCACACTCTGCATCAGCTGCAGCCTCCAGATGCTCTTCAAGGGGAGCCCCATGTAGAGAGCATTGCCGTAGTCTAGGCGGGAGATGACGAGGGCAGAGGTGACTGTGCGAAAAGCGCCCCGGTCCAGAAAGGGCCGCAACTGGAAGATCCTTTGGACATGATAAACCCTGGAGACAGCCATGATCTGATCTTCTAACAGCAGCCATACATCCAGGAGGACACCCAGATTGCGAGCCCCTTCCGTAGGGGTCAAGATCTCTGCCCCGATGGTCAGCAATGGAACAAGCTGGCTGTATCTGGGCGCAGAAAACCACAGCCACTCGGTTTTGACCGGGTTGAGCTGGAGCCTGTTTAGACCCATCCAACTCCACATGGCCTCCAGGCACCAGTTCATTACTTCAACAGCTTCATTGGGGTGGCCTGGGGTGGAAATGTACAGCTGAGTATCATCAGCATACTGATGGAAATCCACCCCGAAGCCACAGATGATCTCACCCAGTGGCTTTATATAAATGTTGAACAGTAGGGGCGAGAGCACCGAGCCCTGAGGCACCCCACATATTAAGGGCCTCGATTGAGGCACACAAATTGCGAACAATCGGAGAGGAAGGAGGAGAACCAAAGTAATATGGTGCCTCCTACTCCCAACTCCCCCAATTGCTGCAACAAGATACTGTGGTCAACAGTATCAAAAGCTGCCGAGAGGTCTAATAGGATCAGGACAGAGGAGTAACCCCTGTCCCGCGCCTTCCAGAGATCATCCACCAATGTGACCAAAACCGTCTCCGTGCTGTGCCCGGGCCTGAAACCCGATTGGAGAGGATCAAGATACATCGCTTCATCCAAGTGCTGAGGAAGCTGTCGTGCCACCACACTCTCAACAACCTTTGCTGTAAAGTGAAGGTTGGAGACCGGCCGATAACTAGACAGCAAAACTACTCAATAAAGAAGACAGTTCTTTCCAAGATTATAAATGTAAGATGACTTAATGGAAAAATGCACACCCAGTTTAGGATAGAGTCACTTATAACAAGCACAACAAGTTTCAGATTCCAAAATACATAATTGTAAACTAGGGTTATGTCACTCTGGATTTTGCAAAGATTGCATAACAGCAAGATCTTATATTGTGGTAGTCTAACCAGCTTTGTAATAGGACCACAAATGGGAGGGAAGCCCATCCCAATTCATTCCAGGCTTTGAAGTGTGAACTGAGAAAAAATGAGTTCCATTTTCTTATTATATAACATGGAGACTATATAAATATTTAACAATATCCATTATATTTGCAACAAAATGGGGGGAAATGCAGAAAGACTATTATAAAGCTTTTTTTTTTAAGGGATTGATACAGGTCTTTTTGAATTACAGGTAGTCCTTGATTTACAACAATTGAGCCCAAAATTTATGTTGCTAAGTGATAAATTTGTTAAGTGATTTTTGCCCCATTTTATGACTTTGCTTGCTACGTTTGGTAAGTGAATCACTGCAGTTGTTAAGCTAATAACAGGGTTAAGATAATCTGGTTTCCTCGTTGACTTTGCTTGTCAAGTTGCCAAAGGAGATTACATGATCCCAAGACACTGCAACCATCATAAATATGAACCAGTTGTCAAGCATCTGAATGTAAGGTAAATCACAGGACCATTGGGGAGGCTGCAACAGTCATACGTGTAAAAAATGCTCACAAGTAACTTTTTTCAGTGCCGTTGTAACTTCAGTCATTAAATGAATGGTTGTAAGTCAAGGACTACCTATACATGGACTTTTGAATACACTGTAGAAATCAGCTGCTTGGGCTATTTCAGCAGGGTTCTCCACGCTTCAGCCATGCTTGTCTGCACAAATTGGCTGGCAATCCTATAGTCATCATCATGCCTATCCTTGGCATTGTTACTTTGCATGATCTATTAAAACACATACACCCTCAGACACTTTTCATTAGGACCAAATTGAAATGGGGCAGGTACTATTGCTTACATGGACAAAAGATGGGGAAAAATAAATACCTATAATATATTATTTCCAGTTAAATATATTATAAAAAGGAAGCATATGACTTATTCGTTTTGGGGACAGTGGTAAATAAACTAAATAAAACTAGCCAAACTGGAGAAAAATCAAGAAAATAAAACACTGGAATAGTTGTGTCTGGGTATACGTAGTAAAAGAAAGAGAAGACATGGGAAAAGAGAGGAATGGAAAGTTGAATAACAAAGTAATTGAAGGAGGATTAAGCAAGAAAAGATTTTAAGTCAAGAATGAGGAAGTTAAATTAAAAATAAATAAATGAGTTGATTATCTACAAAACAAATTGCTAGTATGCGCTAATGCTCAGAAAGAAAATCTGGGGTCACCATAGGATATAATTGCATTAACAATAAGTAAATACCCATCTATACCCTTTTCTCCCTTATTTTTCTTTCTAATTTACAACCACTCCGTTCTTCCAAATATCTGTTTGGGACAACCAATCTTAATCCTTTCACCTGCCAAAACTTTAACTAAGATAACAGTCATCTATATTAGTAGTTATTGATAACCCAAACCACCATAAACCTTTACAGTTCTTATTTAAAACCAACCAAATTGCTTGCTATTACTACTGGCACTTAATTTTACTGTTCAGTTTAGCTCTTTGTGAAAAAAATTATTTCATTTAATCCCAGGACTAGTTTCTAAGAATGACTCAAGTTCAAACATTGTGCATGGCAAAAAAAAGTATCTATCCCAAGAGTTATTTCATTCTGGGCAGCTACAGAACTCTAATCGTCACCCCCAACTATTTTCTATGTTATCTAGGTGTCAGCCAACATTCTCATGTATCTGTCTTTCCTTGCAGTAACTGGGCTTGGGCCATATTCAGATTTAAATGCAACATCTGAAAAATAGCCCAGAAACAAACTACTCATCCGTATATAGCAAAATAACGTGCCCAGACCTGAAGCCCCAGGTATATGAAGGGAACAACTCCTGGCTATGTTGATGATAGTTGATTGAGGCGGGGGGGGGGGGGGGAGACTGTGTATTTTCATTTGGTGTATGTATCTGTTTTTAATTTCATCATTGTCCACTACCTATAGTCATTGAGATAGGCAGCTATATAAATTGGTTAAATCAATAAATCAATCAATGTTATTGTCTCCACAGGTCCATAATACAGGCTGGTTCATTTCACCAAATCATTCCTTACCCATCAATTATAACTTCCTTTCAGTTCTACTGATCAATCCCACCATCTTTTGGAGGAAGGTCCTTGGAGTCAGTCTACTGCCTGGAGAAGTCCCTGGAGTTTTCTTGACAAGGTTTTTCAGAAGTGGATTGCCATTGCTTCTATCCTGAGGCTGAGACAGAGTGATTGGCTCTAGGTCACCCAATTGGCTTCATGCCTAAGGCAGGACCAGGATTGTTTTCAGGTTCCTAGCTTTATGCCTCAATAAATCACTACATCAAACTGGCTCTTTCAATCCCTTAACATAGTAGTAATATATTATTCATACATAATCACTTCAATCTGTTTTAAGCTTCTGTTTAAAGTGTTTGCTTCCTCATGTTATTTAAAATATATCTTATTCTGCAGCTTTGCTGGCAATAAGTTCAAGTACACAAATGCCTTTATATATTTGGGGGGAGGGGAGGGAGATACACCCAGTTTCTAATAAAGTACTTTCGAAATCCCAGGACTCAATATAGTATTGCATTTACAGTATTATCACAACAGCATCAAAAAACATGATTGTGCAATTGAAATTAGAATCTCTAAAAGCAAATAAGCCTCCAGATCAACACACGCATGAAATTTAATGTTGAAAGTGGGACTGTTGATATTGTAGAGCTGTTTCATAAATCTTTGGGACATCCCCATTTGAAATATTGTGTTTGCTTCTGATCACACCATCTCGAAGCTTTGCTCTAGATTCTAGAACAGTGATGGCAAACTTTTTAGGGACTGAGTGCTCAAACTGCAAGGTGCATGTGCACCAGAAACCCAAAGATCAGCTGGCTGTTGGGAGGCAGGGCATCATAACACCAGCAGCTCTGCAAGAGGCGACATCTTTTTCTTTAGCAAGCTTGTTTCGTTGTTTGCAGGGAAACAATGGCGAGAAAGGCTACAGAGAACTGCGGTGGAGAACGTGCCAGAGGTTCACCACTACTGTTCTAAGTCAAAAATACTAAACGAAGACAAAAAGGGGTTTGGGGAGCTTTACAGAATTATGTAGAACATTGATTTTGTATATTAAAATTTGGAGATATCTAACAAAATAGATAGTAAAGAGTTTCAAAATGATTTAAAGAGATGCATTATTCAGTTAATTAATATCTGATTTTTATTCTTCAGTTCCCAGAACATTTGAAAAATCAAGTTAATCCTGGTCCCCATGTTAAACTGACAGGTTTGGCACACACACACAAAAGGACTGGCAGGAAGACTGATGAACAAAATAAACTCAGACACATCTTTTAAAGTGAGTCAAACTTTATAATCTATGCAAAGCAATATATAAACATGGTGAAAATATCTCTATGTAGCTGCTAATAAAAATGATGACACATAATGGAATTGCAAAGTAAACCATTTATGTTTCTGAGTGTTATAAACTATAAGGCCTCCTTCAGGTCTAAACAGGTGCTATGTGACCACATATATTTCCTTGAAATGATATGGAATGATTTGTCATGGCATTCTTCTTCCGTTTTTCCCCCTTTATTTCTCAGTCTAATCCAGGTGTGGGCAAACTTTTTGACTCGCAGGCCAAACTTTTTGCCTCGCGGGCCACAATGACGGGCTACCCCTCCCCCCTCCCCCAGCCACCCCACCCCCACCCTTACTCCCCCTCCTGCAGTTCCCCCCACCCTTACTCCCCCTCCCGCAGCTCCCCCCACCCCCACCATTACTCCTCCTCCCGCAGCCCCCCTCCCCTGCATGTCTTTGCAGGCATGCGATGCTGAACGCAGCCCTGGAGAAGAAGGTAAGAGGGCGGCGGGCAGGAGCAGGGGAGCGGGTGCACGGCTCCGCAGCAGCAACGCTGGCTCTTCTCCCGCCGCCCAGGTGCTGCTGATGGCGAAAAGCAGCCCCGGCAAGACGAGCATGCGCTCCATTGCGGGATTTAGTTGGCAAAGTGAAGTGCATGCTTGTCTTGTTGGAGCCACTCTTCATCATCAGCAGCACCTGGGCGGTGGGAGAAGAGCCGGCGTTGCCGCTGTGGAGCCGCGTGCGTGCATGCCCCCCCCGCTCCTGCCTGCCGCCCTTACCTTCTCCAGGACTGCTGCGTTCGGCATCGCATGCCTGCAAAGACACGCGGGTGTCAGCAGTCTGTCCCGCTTCACCGGGCGGCTCCCTGCGGCCCTCCCCAGATGGCTTGGCGGCCTCTTCGGAGGGAGAGGGGCCCGGCAGGCACAGAAGGGCATGGAGCATCCCTGTGCTCCAGATTAGCCCTGCAGCTGAGGGGCGCGAGGGCAGCAGACGCTCATGGTCATCATCCTGCGCCCATCCTCAGCCCCAGCCTCGCGTAGGTCGCTCGCAACGCACCAATCACCAAGGCAGCAGCGACCCTAGAGCGACCCTCCAGCAAAGCCGCAGGAGCCATGCTTCTTGAGGGTGCCACGTTCTCGGGTACGCTGCCGCTATCAGTGAGGGCAGAACTGGTTCCGCAGGCCAGATTAAAAAGCCCAACGGGCCGGGTGTGTCCCACACGCCGTAGTTTGCCCATGTCTGGTCTAATTTATAATCCTAAAATTTCTTGGTGGCATCCATAGTACTAAACCTAAAACTATAATTTTTTCGATGTATCATCAGCTAGATTCTGACATCTGCTTAGACTCCAGCTACTGTAAAAGTGACTACATATCCAATTACATTTTGTATACTGATTTGTCCAATGCAAGTTTATTGAGAGTGCTGTGACTAAATGAGACCTCTAAATTTGGGTGTGAATTTCAGATTCCGTGTATTTATTGCTATTGAAGATTATTAGTTCTGAAGATTATTTATTTTTAAAATGTATTGTACACATACGGAATATTGGATGTAATCATGCAGCCAGACTTGATCTTTGTCTTGACATTCCAAGTTATGAAAGCAGAGTTGAACCTAGTTATTTGAACAGAAGACAATCAGGAAATTCCAAGGCTTTAGATTAGTTGGACTAAAAAACTTGACAAACATTCTCCTTCCAGCTGGATTGGTGCTTGAGATGTTAAGATAAAATAAAACCTTGTGTACACACGCATACCAATTCTGCATTTAGCCAAACTTCCATTTAAATAGATAGTTAACCTCACCAAAGGAATTTTAGCAAGTGAAAGAGCTGATAAAAGGGAGGGGGAGACAAAGACTGTGCCAGTTATCATAGTTATTTAACAACATTTATTTCCTTCTCAATCTTTAGTTTATATGCAAAAAAAAAAACACCACAGCAGGACTGGTTTAACAGAAGCTCATCATTGTTATCTATAGTATTGTAATCCATACAGATATACCATCTACATCTCCCAAACAGTGGTTTCAAATACAACCCCTAGAGTGCAAAAGGTTGCCTCCCTCCCTACAGTGGAGCATGTGGATTTGGAGGCTATGCTCCAGAACATTTTTATATATAAATTCAGCAGAAGTGGAAAGAAAAAAATAAGGCTCACATATTTCTGAAACATGGAAGTGGTCTTCACAGTCAATTTAATGATGTAACCCAAAATCATACAAATGAATGAAAGCTCCCATTATCAGTAAGGCTACAGTTGGTTTAACATAGAAAAACAAGATTATGATCAAATACCTTATTTCAGGCACATGAAGTATTAGTACCATTCAATCCAAGAGGCAATGAGATAGTGAAAGATAGAAACAATCTACATTATAATATTTGATAACTGTTCTGTAAACATAAGCCAGAGACCCAAAAATGCTACACTGATGCTGTTGGGAAATTAAAGCAGCATATTTAAATAGTCTACTTAATATCCTTACATACGCAATACATATTTCATAAAACTTTTTTAAAAATCAAAAAAAGAGATGCAAAGTTAAAATGATTTCCCCCTTCAAGAAGTGTCAAAAAGTGCATTTATTCCCACTGTTTCCCATTAACTCACTGGACTCAGTTCTCTCCAAAACAGGCCCCAGCTACAAACTGCTTTACATACAGCAAAAGTTTGCCCAGTGCTCACGGCTAAGAGAAAGGCAAACCTTAACAGAGATCTGGAGCAGTAGTTCTTTCAAGTAGTTTTGAAGCATTCTGCAAAACTTTTAACACTTTTAAACACATTGTCCTGCTTTAGAAAGACTTATCTTTCTTTTACAGGCCACTCCTTCAAACACTTATATAGTAAAAGATAATCAAGTCATTTAACATCATTTGAGTATTTACATGTTACATATCATAGTGTGACACTTGCTCAATTGTGCATTTGCGATTAAACACACACATACACACACACACATACTTCTGCGGGGTGATCATGTGAAATTGTAGCAGAATAGATTCAGAGCAATCTCACATTTATTGTACAATGGATAATTATCACAAAAACACATATTAAGCAGAATGTGTCCACTATCACTGGTGTAACTAATTGAAACATTCCCCCCCCCAATACAGTGCCAATCAGAAAAAAAAAGACTTGCAAAATTGGCCCCATTATTCAATATGATCAAGTTCATAAAGAAAGAAGCATCCTGTAGTTAAAGATATTCAAGGTGTTCAATTTTATTTAAAATATAACTAGGAAATGACCTGGCTAATATTCCTGAAACATTACCTGTAAAAATAGGTGTGATACAACATATTCTGCCACTAAAACAAGCTGATGTATAATAAAAAGCAGAACCAAACCTCACAAATATGTAAGATGCTTTCCTATTTTATCATCGAGTATTAACATACTCAAAATAGTAACTAAACTTCATGCTTTACTGAGATGATGCAGCAGTTTCTTTTCAAAAAAATAAAAATCAGAACATTACATTATACAGCCCATTACTGTATATTCCATTGTGTACACAAACTAACCTAAATAAAATCAACCAGTTCATGCTAAATTAAAAGGTGAGTCTTTTAATTTTTAATGAATACAAACTAAAGCATTCAAAAGCTTGTAGCTTGAAGCTTCAGCTGTAAGACTTCTAACTTATATTTTATAATATTTAGTTTTTTGTGTATTCATACATACATACATACATGCTTGCACATTTCTAGTTCTGGCTCTGTGAATATTACATTGTCCATATAATAGAAAAACATGAAATTTTCAAAACATGTTTTTTTTCTCAATCAGGCTAGCAACATGAGAGTTACATCACACAATTATTTCATGCTTGGAATGATGTATGGAAACTAACAATGAGTATTAACAAGTGGCCTTTAAACAAAAGAAACACAAATGTTTTGCTTATATTTGATCATTTAAGAAGTAAAATGTAACACACCATAATGTTAACTGTGTAATAGCTTTATTTTGTAATATAAAGACAGATTGCAACACCTAGCACACCTGCATTCTTTCTTTGTTGGCTTTTCTGTTTTAGAATCTTTAACTATTGGGAAAAATGGTAATAGCTCTAAAAATGCTTCAGTATTAATATTAATGTTAAGTAAGAATTTGGAATCAGTCCAACTTTGCAGCTTAAAACTTGTAACCAGTGGAACCATGTTTAAGAGCTAGAGTAGATTTACACATCCATGTACAAGTGACTTAACAGAATTGAGTCGCTCTCCTCTACTTTATTTTACGAAGTATTTTCTGGAATTGCCTTTAGACTAAAGCTATAAAGATAGTTAATGACCCCAGCCACCCCAACAATACTCTGTTTGCCACGATGCGGTCAGGAAAA
>JAEANM010021606.1:0-11807 GCA_017656035.1 Myanophis thanlyinensis
TAAATAAATAAGTTCCCTTGGGACATTGTTTCTATAAAAACTTATTTTAAAAAGTAGAATTCATTGACTGATCCTTCTGGGAAGGCAAAATAAGTCTAAGAACAGATTTTATTTTTATAAATCAAAGAGCAGAAGAAAAAAATCTTTATTACACAATAGTATTACAATACTATATTTCTGAATGTCAATTAATACCGAAAACTGTACCTTATTGGGAAAAAATTTGACATGGATATTATACTTTCGCAGCCGATGCCTGAATAATACCATATCATTTCCAGGAATATAATTGTATTGGCACACAACGATCATTTTATTCTCAATAAATATTTGTTTCACTTGACGCAATAACAGTCTTTCATAGCCAGTCTCCTGAATAAAAGAAAAATGGATTTGCAATCTTGAATAAAAACAATAAAAACTCTAAAAGATTATATTCCATAGCTACAAAATACTAGTGGATTTCAAAAACATAAATTCTGATTTATTCACAAAGGTAAAATAGTTATTCTCTCTCTCTCTCTGACCAACTCATCTCACAGGGTTGTTGTGGAGAAAATTAGAGGAAGGATTTGTATTGAATGGGTTTGCTGCCTGAGTTATTTGTAAAAATAATAAAGGCAGGATACCAATTTAAAATAAAATAAAATGTTCCTCCAATTATAATAACCATTCATATTTTTTCAGAAGCAAATTAGAATTTTTGTTTTATACTTAATTAGCTTTTTTCTCTGCGATATCAATTAAATTAAATCTATCAATCTACTTAGGTGTACATTACTTCAAACTCTGTCCAAAGTTAGCAAAGGCCCACAAGTTTGATTTAAACAAGTTCCATTCGAATTCATGCCATTTGAAAATTAAATAAATAACATATCCAAGAACATTTTACCACTATTTTAGAAGTGGGAATATTCAAACTTTGTGTAATCATGTAAGATTAAACCAAACAAACACAAATTAAGTTGTTCAATTCAGCAAGGATTCGTCTATCATTCCATCACAAAGGAAAGCAGAATTTCTATCTGGATGGCAATGATAGATATATGCTTTTGTCGTTGAGCAAAAACAAATTCAGTCTCTTCCATAGTCAAAATACAAGTAAAATTGAGATGTCCAGTTTACTGAAATCTGCTTTACATTACTAGTATAATTTAGCTGTTAGCCACGGCAGTTTTATAACTTTATAATTGTTCAAAAATGGGTATCTTTGATGAGTCATCAGCGCAAGTTAGCTTTAACAAATTATCTGAATGCAAATATTACTATTGGTTTTATAGGGTTATTTCTATTACTTATCTCTGATCCACAATTCTGCTTATATCTTAAACAATAAAGTCATGTATATGACAAGGTCCAATTTTATATAAATGAAAAATTCCATAAAACAAATTGAATAAACGAGAAAGTCAACAGTGTCTATTCAACTAATTCTCATCTGAGTCAAGCAAATGCTTTCATGAACATAAGAAAGATATCTAAAATATAGAAGATCTAGGATGAGAAAAGTATTTAAATTCAGAAAACTGAGTAGAATAGTCACAGCTGCTTTCTGATTTTAGTGGGGCATAACCAAGGATGTGAAGGGAAGTTATTATGGCTTTATAGTTCAAGAACAGCACAAATTAACTATCTTCCAAAGGTCAGGAGGAAGCATAGCATCAAATACTTAAGTCATTATTAGAATAATGTGGCTATCTATTGTAGAACAGAAATGATATGAGCCCTTCCAAAATTAGTAGAATTTTAATAACAAATGAGTATTTATATCATTCCAACCATCCCAAAATAGAAGAATGTTATTACTTCTTTAGGAAGAATGACATGGGGTTTCATACAGGTCTCTGAAGTCAGAGGTTTAGGTGGGATGTACTCAGTCACTGCCATCAGCTTTTCCCTCATAATGTGCATTGGTTTCCAGTGACGTGTGACAGATCTGGAGCCATGACGGATAAGTTGCAAGGTGGGCAGCCAGCCTAAACCAATAGAGCAACAGAAGAATTAGAATACAGTAAAATTTCAAATGTAGGCAAGTGGGCTCTTATATGACCACCATTTCCAAGACAACAAGTTCATAAGGAAGAATCAAAGGATTCTAGTATTACAGAGAACTAAGAGTCCACCAATGTACAGATCAATTTATATAATTAAGAGCATTTTTTAATCATAAAGCCATCAAGAATACTCTTGAAAATCATAACTCTTCACACTGAAGCCTTCTGTAAGATATTTAAGCTTAGTAATGAGTAAGTATCATGGATATTAAATTTTGGATTGATTAATAGTACTAGTTAGAATTTGCCTATAAAATTCATCTAAAAGATAAATCCAGATGTGGCTTCTAAAGTATCCTCAATAAAGAAAACTTTCAGAAATTATTTATACAAAGAATAACAAGCATTATAGCACTATAAATCCATCACTTTAGATATATTCCACTTATTTCCTTTTAAAGTATATAATTGTCTTGGAAATCAAATACAAATAATTCTTAACTTATGATCACACATTTCTGTTGTTGAACAAGACATGTGTTAAGTGAATTTTGCTCCAATTTACAAGCTTTTTTGCCAGTTTTTAAACAAAACATACAACTGTTAAAATAGTAACACAATTAAGTGAATCTGACTTCCCCATTAACTTTGCTTGTCAGAAGGTCTCAAAAAGTGTATGTTTGTTTGAAAAAAAAATTTTTTTTAAAAAAAGTGGTCACATGACCCTGGGACACTACAAGTCATAAATATGAGTCCGTTGACAAGTGTCCGGATTTTGATCATGTTCAGTGCCATTGTAACTTTGAACTGTCACTAAACAAAGTGTTTGTACGTGGAGGGCTACAGTACATAAAAGGCATAAAAATGAGAAAAAGTCTCTTAAATCTAAACCAGGTATTTATACAATATTTATATAATTTATATTGTTTAGCTTAGAAGGTAAACAGGAAAAGAGGATATAAGAAATATTTATAAATTTCTGTGGCAATAAAGCAAAACTGTTTAAAAACCAACCGAAAACCAAAGACATTGCTCCAAATGCTTCCATCCCTTCATTGAGACTCCCACAAATTTCATTTTCAGGACAATTAAATAAAAACTAGTCACATGCTTTTTTATAATTATTAAGGCATCATTGGAGAAACAGTAGTTATTTTATGTTTGAGGGAAAAGAATGCTTGTTTGTTTGTATATAAATAAAATATTAAAAGTCTGGATTCTATAAATCAATGGACAATTTATTGAAAGGAGCAAATCTAGTAACAATTGCTTATGTTAGGTATTAACTATCATAAAATGAAGTTCAAAGTACGTTTTACAATGAAAAAACTTTATTCTGGACACTTTGTCCATAATTAGTGCACCATACAGTATTATACAGAATGCTTACCTACGTAATTATTTAAGTATTTCCCAATATTAAAGCCTGATTGGGGGGAAAACCGACCCCCGACCCAAAGAAGTCCTCCTATCAATTACAGGAGAGAGGCCAATGTCAAAAAACCCTTGTTACCCCATTCCCTGTTTACCGAGGTATGAACACTTGAATAGTCTAAAAGTGTGTCAGCCCAAACTTTACAAAAAGTTTGGATTTTTGCAATGTGGGGGAAAAGATCAGCAAAGAAAGAATGATTCGAGCTGAATTTCAATAGAGAGCTAAGATCTCCTGCCGACACAGAAGAAGATGAACATTCATCGCATGCCAGATAAAATGATTTATAAGCCATAATAACGGATAATAATCTCCGGAGGCGGAAAAGCTCTCGTATTTTTCATTTTCCCTTACCGGTTTTACAGATCCTTCTACCCCAACCGCCGACAGCAGCCATTTCCGAAAAACGTGGATGTCAGGATAGAGCATCACGGGAGTGGAGATTTAAAGGGGAAGGAGCCCTTTTTAGAAAACTCAGCCCTACCTACCCTTCCAAAGAAAACGACCCTTGTCGCCTAGCAACGAAGGCTCGAGAAGTCGTCTCGTGATAAACCCTTCCTCAAGTTTCTCTCCCTCTCCGAGTATTTGATGACTGGAAAGAGATACAGAAAGATCCCGCCTCCTTGCTTTCTGCAGATAAGGTAACCCTAACGATTTACAACAGTTCGTTTGTAAGAGAGAGAGAGAGAGAGAAGCCCGTTTCACCCTAGATCGGTATTTTTTTTTAACTTCAGCCACTTTAAGATGTGTGGACTTCAACTCCCAGAGTACTTCAGCCCCAGCATGGATGGTTGAGGAATTCTGGGAGCTGAAGTCCATGCATCTTAAAAGTGGCAGCAGTTGAGAAATACTGACATAGATGTTGTCACACCAATAAGGTATCCACACCCCTAAGGAATCCTTACAAATTCTCCTTCCAAACTGCTGCTATAATCAACTGAATCTCCCTGGCTAAGTTTGTTTTTTTGGGGTGGGTGGGGTGGGGGTGGGGGGGTGGGTTGTGGGACCCACAAAGACTTTTGAACTTATGGCTGCATTCTTTGGTTGCTAAGTTAATGCAAGGGATTGTTATGGTAAATCTTGCCCCCTCCCTCTACTAGCTGTTGACTGTTTCCATGATGATTCTGAAACTGTAGCTGTTGCAGACAAGCTTCCCGGATAGTTTTTGGGCTTCAGGAGGATTCATCAATCATGCCAGGAGGTAAGTTCTCCACTTTGAAGGTATCCTAAAAGTTCAAGGTAATGAAAAGTAATTCTTAAGAGAACTGAACTATTGTATCACCATTTTAGAAAGTTTGTTTACTTAGTTATCAATCCAATTCATATGGCCATCCATCTCACAGAAAATGACTGAGTGGCAACAGCAATCCAATAAAAGAGTAAAATAAATAAAAGTTAACGTTTCACTGTTGTAGAGGAGCAAAAGGGTCACTTTTAGGCAAGAAAAGAATAAGCAAGGGAGATAAGGTGTTCCAATTAGAAAGTGAGAAATCAGGGTATGTCTTGTTAAGAAAATAAAAATTGAGGATTTTAGAATTAGTCATGTGCAAACTAATTGTTTATAGTGACCATATTTTCTTGAGGAAGAAACTTGAAAAGGGAACACATTCTTTTCTAAATCTAAAGGATAAAAAATGAACTGTGTATAACTTTATTTTACAAAAGAAAATTCAAGAAAAAACCAAGAAAATTAAATGAATCTAAAGATCAGTTTTCTGAAATGAAATACTGTCCTTTATAATACCTTATGGTCACTAAATTTATACCTGACTGTAAAAAGAGTGTTACACTTCTGGCGTGGGACTGAAGACTTGTGCATTAAATAAACATTTCAATGCTGAAATACAGTGTCTCTTATTTTGATCTAAATAAGGAACAAATCAAAGGGAAGAAATTCTTACAAGGGGACTCCTTTGCTAATGCTGGATGCAAGAGAAAAACAAAACAAAAATGATAATACAACAACAACACAAATGATACAACAAAACAACAAAATGATTATAACCATATTTTCATTTAATTCAAAGTAAGAAAAAAAAGCTTCAGATCTTTCAACATTTTTTAATGAGTAGACACCTGGTTTTGATTAGGAAATTAATCAAACTTCATTGTGCAAATCATATGAGTTCCAGGTCCCTTTTCTGTACCAATTCCCACTAAGAAACAAAAATCAAGGCTACATAGCGGCGCCACCCAAATTAAATAGCCAATACCCATTACCCAAGCCTTTACAACACAGGAGGCTAATGGAAAAGAGATCACTACACAACAAACAACCCAGGAGATTACAATACAAGACCCAGGATATCACAACAACAAAACTCACAAGGCCATCATGGAGCCCATTATACCAACATCAACTCCATCAACCAATCAAGAAATAACAACGCAGCCAACCAGCCTGGCACACCATCCCCCTCCCCCCCCAGTATTTATAGAGAGATGGCAACTCCTATCATGCTTTGCTCGCACTAGCATGAAGCCGAAAACACCAGCCTGAGGATGGTGAGTACATATACATACTGTATATACATATATACAAGATAATGTTGCAGCATCTAATCTGAGTTAGTCACCGGGACTAGAGGTTTGTTCTTACAAACTTTTGGATTTACACTGAAGGCCATCCTCAGAAACTTCTCAATCTTTAGGAGCTGTGCACTGGGGCGTTCTATGAATAGTAATTATGTGGTACCTGGCTGTATGTGGCTTTTAGTTGTTGATTAGACTATTGATGACTGACTTTGACTATTGATAACTGGTTGTTTGTGTTGCTATACCCTCAGCTCTTAAGTACAGTACCTCGTAAGGTGGTAGTAAATCAGCACATAATTGACCTTTGCCCCATTTCACAACCTTTCTGGCCACAGTTTGTTAAGTGAATCCCTGCAGTTAAGTTAGTAACACAATTCATGAAGAGTATCTGGCTGCCCCCTTGCTTTTGCTTGTTAGTCGCAAAGGAGTATAACGTGACACTGCAACAGTCATAAATATGAGTCAGTTGCCAAGCATCTGAATTTCTATCATGTGACCATATTTTTAGTGCAACTTCAAACAGTCACTAAATGAACTGCTGTAAGTTGAGGACTACATATTGACTTTTGAAAATCATTTTGTTGTTGTTTGATAGATAAATTACACATCCATTACATACTTCTTGTAAGATTTATTCTCTTAATATGAATTGATTGAAATCAGTGGGACTGACACTAAATCACAGTTAATTTGTCCCATTCATTTCAATAAGTTATTTTAAGTATGATTAAATCTGATTAACTCTTATTAGAGTAATCATGTCTCAGGTAGTTTTTTCTAGCAGTCAGAATAACAAAATTTTGGCAAATAGCAATAGTACTTGGACTTGGACTTATATACCACTTTATAGTGCTTTCCAGCCCTCTCTAAGTAGTTCACAGTCAGTATATTTCCCCCAACAATCTGGGTCCTCATTTTACCACCTCGGTAAAATGGGGAAGGCTGAGTCAATCTCGAGCCTGGTGGGATTTGAACTAGCAGTCAGAAGTACTGCACTACTACAGTACTGCACTCTAACCACTGAGCCACCAACTATACAATACAATCTATAGGTAGAGATGTAGCCAGGAAACAATATTGTATATAAAATTAAAAACCTTCCTCTTCCTCCTGCTATATTCTAGAAATATATTATCTTTTATTTTCTTTCAGAGTTCTTTTTTCTAGAATCTTGCTTATGAACCTTCACAATAAGAAGGCTTACGTTTATAACATAGTTGTGTAACTGGTATGCTAATTTAAACCTAGATAAACCAGAATTCTTTACTTTTTCCAGCAAATTTACAACCTTCCACTGAAGGAATGTGCTTGACAAAATCTCTTCTTGTCCAGAGGAACATAACAGTACCAGTGGAGAAAGAGGACCCAGAGAAGATGTGAGCTATTGTTTAAATTTATACAAAACTTTCTTTCAGGTGCTGGTAATACTTTGGCAGTGGGGAGGATGGTGGAAAGGAGAAGAGGTATAACATTTATGGCTGAAAAATATCTTTCCAATTCCAGATCTGAAGCCTTGACTTCTCTACAGGTCCTACGGCTAGATAGGGAGAGAATTAGCTGCATTGCCAACCTGCCAGAATTAAAACATGTCCACAGCATCTATTTACAACAGGTAACATACTCTGTCACATTCTTCGCTACTGAATGCAGCACTATCTTTTAAAGGCAACATTTTTTTCTTTCTTTCTTGGGATTTGAAGCATGTACCTTCACTACTGTTATGTACTGTATGTACCACTAGCTGCATCTCAACTCCCTTTGAAAAAAGTGACAGAACTTAAAACATTGGTTGGGAATGATAGCAACTGTCTATCATAAAGCACTGTGTTAGAGTAACCAATTTTAAAAATATTTCAGATTTCAGGGCCTGAAAGTGTATCACTACACAGCCACCCCCCCACACACACACACACAAATCCTGGAAGTAGTGACAGATCACTGTTTTCATATGATTTATGTATTTGATGTATTGCCTATTTTCTTTGTTGGACAACTGAAGATGTACACAAAAATAATATTTAGCAGAATTCATAAAAGAGGAATCACAATATCTCGACAGGGTGAATTAGAATTTGGTTTGGTGCTAATCTTATTTTTATTTTTAAAGCAGATACTAAATCCAATATTTATCTATTGCCATGAAGGGCAAAATATTTTCCTTGGATGCAAATTGGGTGTGGTATTTCCAAAATAAAAATAGTCCGTCATTCTTAATAGTATTTCTTACAATGTTTTATAAGGATACAGCAGGAAAATGCATCAGGAAAATAGGCAGCAGAAACATCCACAAATACATGTCCAACTTTCTTACTACAGTTTTTCAGGTGTTTTGGGATGACAGCCTTGTTGCTTTTATAGAAAAAACAGTACTATCCAGAAGGTGCCTCAAGTACTCCAGAGACCTAATACCTTGGAGAAAGACTCCTTTTCAAAGTCCACACATACATTTATATACAGTGAATAAATCTTTCCCAATGCTTTTCCTGCATTTAATAACATGTTGAGACTTGTGCTATTTTCATTTTTAGAATCAAATAAAGAAAATTGAAAACTTAAACTGCTTTCCAAACTTGAAGTAAGTATATTTTTAATTTACATGACTTAAATAATTAAAAAGGGAAGCTGGAAAACTCTTCCTTAGTTTGAAGAAAATAAAACAATTCAGCATGCATTAAATTGGCTGTAATAAAATAAATTATGATAAAATATATACCTCAAATGATAACAATGGATGAAATGCTTCAAACAGATCATACATGTTGCTTATATTAACTCTGAATGGGGTTACACTACCCCATTTAGACCTGGGGCACAACTTGGGGTCTTTCTGCTCAAAGAGCAGGCGGCAATCATAGCTCAGAAGGCCTTTACATAATTTTGCATTGTGTACAAGTTTCCTTAAATGGATTATGAGGCCCTCTGAATGGTCATTCATGCCCTAGTCATTTCTCAGATGGATTCTGCAACATGCTCTTATGGGGCTATCCTTAAGTATTTGGAAACTGCTGCAGGTGCAGAAAGTAGTGGCATGCAGTCCTGGAAGCTTTTAGGCTTCACATATAGCACCATTATTGTGCAAGCTATATTGGCTACTAGTTTGCTTCTGTAACCAATTGAAGATGTTGGCTGTTACTTTTAAAGCCCTATGGGTCCAGAGTATTTGAGCAGCCATCTCTCCAAATGGGAGTAGCCTGTCCCACTTGCGCCACTAGGAGAAATCTGTTATGGATCCCATCTGCTAAGAAATTCAAGCAGGAAGGTTCAAGGAGAAGTCTTTTCTATCATGGCCTAATTTATGTGAAAGACTCTACCATCAGACGGGAGAACACACTCACCCTTTTGGCTTTCTGGAAAAGTATTAAATTGATGTTGCTGGTTGACCTGAGGTCCTAAGGGGGATGCTTACTGCTGGAGATGGTTGACAGAATAAGACCTCAACCCATCCTGTCTTTCTCTTAGTTTTGGTTTCATTATAGTTTTTAAAACTTTAATCTGTATAGTTTTATTTTTCTACTTGATTTATAATCTATAAACCACCCAGTCACCTTGCAGGGAAAACGTGTGGCAATTTTTTTTAATAATCATATATAAATGTAAGCATAGCTATGTCCTTATATTATATAGTCATGTCTGCTTTTCCTGTCAACTAAACCAGGTAATTAATTTTTTGTGTAACAGTTTTAGAGAAATAACCTGAGCTAAATCACTAAGAGGGTTGTGTGTGTTGTAACAACTTGAAGTAGAATAAGCTTCAGTGCACCAAAAGCCACCCACTCTTCCCTAGGCTTGTTTATGTCAAGAATAAAAGGTCTATGTCTGAAGTGTAATATTACATAAATTCCTACATTTAAAAGTATTCAGTAGTCACTAACATGGTTATACCATGGTTTTTAATTTTTTACATGAATGAAATATACTTATCAGTTCAGTGGTACCTAGACTAATTTTAAATCAGAGGGATTTTCAGAAGAGTATAAAAATGTGTAGTTGATTTCCAGCCCTGACAGGTAATGAAACACTCACTTGGCTTTGAGATGGATTGAAACTAGTATCTGGTGGTGAGAAATAGATTGCATGCTTTATGACATCATCACCCATTAGTGCATCATGGCTTCAGTATATTTCCCTTTTTCTGAAAGGCAGTGTCTTACTATTGTTTGTCAAGGATCTTACAACTTTAGTGTTTTGTCTTCTCATATGCTTCCAGGTTTCTATCATTATCTGGGAATTACATCAACAAAGTAGAGAACCTCCAACCTCTCCTCAAGTTGAAATTTCTGGATCTTTCACAGAATTGCATTGATACTTTAGACATAGGTTAGTCTATGTCTATTCATTTGTTCATCTTTGCTATCTATATCAGCCATCCTCAAATTTGGGTTTTTCTGGTATGTTGGAAATACAACACTCAATAACCATTATTAACCATCTGAATTATGAGCTATAGTGTCTACTAAAGGGGTAGGCAATTACTATTCTCAAGGAGGTCCCATGAGAAACTGAGACTACTGTGAAGAACTGAATCAATATGCTGAATTTAATTCTGCTAATTTGTGTGCATATTGCACACTTACTGACATTTGATTTCTAATTTTCAGCTAATCTCACACAAGCTGGACAGGGGTAATCAAAGGGCTGAATGTTGTTCAGAGATCATAAAATGCCCAGTTCTGCTCTACAACTAGAAGAATTGGATAAAACAATGTTGATCAGTACTTACATTCCTCCATAGGTTGTGAAAATATTATATGAACCTATACTATAGAACACTATATTGTTGAAATTCAGCCTTTCACTTTGACTTGTAATAATATGCAAAATATTTAGCAATTTAATAAAATAATAGTTGTATTTTGAGTTTGAGAATAGTTCATGAAAACATGAACTAGTCCCCTGCATGTCCAAAAAATTCTGAATCTGTATCCATTTGCACTCCCACCAGCTTCCTTATTTATTATACCTTCTGGTTTATATAGATGAGCTGCCCCTGAACCTTGCAATCCTTGACCTGACTGGAAATAAATGTACTAATCAAAAAGACTACAGGTAAAAAAACAAATCATACTGATTCATAACTCATCCATAATTATCTTTTTTAACTTCTTCTCCTTCAAGCTGAATTTGAAACTTCCTTTATCCCAAGCAGCATAACTACTACTATGTGGGAGGTATTAAATTCAGGAAGGTAGCACCCTATCACTAAGGCAATATCATAGAATAAAGCAAACAGGGTGTTCTAAATCCATTAAGAACATGGGAAATGAGGCAGAATAGTTGGCTGGGTAATTCTGGGAGTTAAAGTCCACACTTTGCCAATGTTCAGAAACATTGTGTAACTTACTGCATCACTTTCATTTAAAACAAAACAAAAAAATGAATAATGAAATGTAAAAGATCTTGCCTCCTACTTTCATTAATTACCAAAGAGCAGAGCACAGAGATGAACTTTTATTTTCAACTTCATAATCCATGTTTCCATTTCTAGAGAATGTGTGTTGGCAGCTCTGCCCCATCTGATAGAACTGGACAATAAAGGCATTTCAAAGCAGAAAGTCAGACTCCAAAACAATGAAGAGGAGGAAAATAGCTCAGAAGAGAGTGATTATGAGGACTGTCCAGAGCTCTTTCAGCCACTGAGCACAGAAAAAGGTATTCCAATTGCAGGAACAGATTTCAGGTATTACATCAATATGGACACAAAGATTTTCAGTTCTCCAATGAAAAAGTACTTCTGAAGATAAGTTATCATGAAATGATTAATATTGAAGGCTGAGAATGTTAATGGAGAAGTATAGAGATGGTCAGAAGGAGCTTCATTGCGTCTTTGTGGATTTAGAGAAAGCATA
>JAEANM010021607.1:0-11806 GCA_017656035.1 Myanophis thanlyinensis
ATTTGAAGCAGTCCACTCTCTCTACCGGGCTTCCGTTGATGACCGGGGTTTGGTATTTCCTTTCCTGTTTTGTACTGTTTTGTACCAATTCTTTTGTTTTGCTGACATTAAGAAGGAAATTAAGATGTTTCATTACCTAATCAGGTAACATCAGTAGCAGCACTGATGATGTTACCTAGTTTGGTAATGAAAACTCTACAAAAAACAAAAAAACACCAGGCTCTAAAAAGTTTGCTCATTTATATTGTGTGAATAAAGTTTTCCAATTAACAGCAAAAATGGATAAAGATTGATCCAGTGGCCTGGGAGTTATTTTTGTGCATGAATTATATAAAGAATTGTAGGTGGTCCATCTAGTGAAAAAAAAAATCTAAAAATAAAAAGTTTTATTATTTTTGTGAGGCCAATAAACAAAAACTGCAACAAGTTTTAGAGCGCTCTAGATTTTTTTTGTCTGTAAAGAAACAGTACTAAAAATATTAATAATTGTTTCCACTGAATTTTGTTTTTGTTTTTCCCCTCCAATGTCAGCCGCATAATGAGAACTTCAGATGAAGAACGAAGAAAGTTGGTGAAGGATAAAACTTCTCCTTGGAAGCCCATCCATGATCATTGAGGGAATCAAATCAAGGAACAGACAATGAATAAATAATAACATATCTCAGGGCTTTAGAAATACAACCTGACAGTTGCTAAGTTAATGCTTACTTTTTACATAAGAGGAAATGGATTCGTCTGAAGAAAATGTCTTACACTTTCTTGAAAATGATTGATTTTTTTCCCTTTCAGCTACTGGTCTAAGAGCGAAGCAATTGCAAACAATCAAATAGTAAAATAAAGCAGAACTCACAACATGTCGTCAACATATGTCTGTTTATAATGAACAAGGTTGTTTATGAAATCCATTAACGTCAGCAGATTCCTTTCAGGATCAGCGTTTCAGGTCATTCAATATTTATGGAAAGCAAAGGAACAAAGGTCTAGGACACTCTTGAAGATAACCGAGACACTAAATAATTCCTGCAAATGTGCATCAAATGAGCAGCCTAGTCATCTTTAGAACGGATGTTCTAAATTGAGGTCTTTAGCCTTTCTTTCAAAGGACATGCACGCTTTAAAAATAAAAGTTTTCTCAAGAGCCATGAAAATGCTTGTCTTCTGCAGAAATGCCATTCTTTCTACTCTATTTAAAACGTGCTAATATTGATGTGAAACAGAATACATTAATAAAAGTGATTTTTTTAATGTCTGTCCAGTTTGGCCAGAACAATAAATAAATAAAAAATAAATCAGCATTTGAAACAAAATTAACTTTAAAATAGACCCACAGTTGTCTATCCTTTTAATTCTTTTGTGCGGGCCAGTTCTTCATTAATACAGAGTGGAATCCTTCAATTAATTGTAGAAGCAAATGGAAAGTTCTAACAGTCATGGTTTATTTTATTTTTTATCTGCCTGCTTGCAAATAAGACGGTGTCTTTGCATTTTTCTTATTGCCAACCTGAGAGCCACTTTTGCCCGAAGAATTTAAAGTTGGAACATAACGGATGTATTAGATATGCAAATCAAAAACCTTTATATTTGTCATGAGCGGGAATGATTCTCCACCTTGCCTTGGTGCATGCTTTGACAGCCCAATGAAATTCTATAGAAGGAAATGTAGATTGTAAAATAATTGTCTTCCTTTCTTAACTGGCAGTAGAATATCGGGGGCCTTAAAGGAGAATGATTTATATTCTGTCCTTGGCACTAATGCAGCCTTTGCAGAATTCCAGTAAAAACATTTAAATCCTGGCATCTGGAGTGAACCAAAGCGTTTGGAAAAGAAAGTCAGTGGAATTGCCAAGAGCAATTCATCAGTGCAACACGGTGATTATAGTTGGATAGATCCAACCATTAGTGCTATTCAGCCTGATCGCACCAGTTCTACCAAACCAGTAGCGGCAACGACGTTTGGCCCTGCCCATCCACCCACCCCTGCCCTTTCCTGTCCTATATCCCCTTCTTTTTTTCTTTTTTTACCTGAATTACACATAACAGCTGTTTTACATGCCTCTGCAACCTTCCCAATCACCCGGGCTGCTTCCAGTAAGGAAAAAGTTGCATTTTAGAAGCCGTGTGGCAGTTTGGATGGCGCACACAAAATGCACGCGCACCGAACCAGTGGCAAAACCTGTTGCATGCCACCACTGGATCCAACCTCTGGTGATTCTCAGAGGATAGGGATGGTTTTGGGCCTGACTCTGACCTTGGTGCTGACTGACAACAGGAGTGCTGAAGGTTTTAGAACTGCCCCACCGGCTCCAGGCATCTCAAAAGGTTCAGAAGGCAGGACTTTTCTGCTGCAGTTCCTTGGCTGGAAATTGCTTCCTCCCTCTTGAATTTCTGTAAAGCAATAAACGCAACTGTATTCCACCAGGTCTTTAATCCTCATTAATTCTAAGGCAGGAGCTTGATCAGTTCTGAAACCTTTGTTTTTATATAATTACTTTGCTGTTGGCTGCCCAGAACCTACAGATTAGTGCAAGTTACATCTATAAATGTAAACAAATGAACCGATTATATGAATAAACTGTTGGCTTCCGTTTCTGGTCATAGATCTTGAGTAATATTATCCAGGAAATGAGATCCCTCCCCCCCCCTCTAAAAAAATATCAGCCCCTGTTTTTGCTGTTTGCTTCAGAAACTGCCAAACTTGTCAGAACCATAAATTTCAGATGGCGATGTCTTTGTTCATTTTTGGAGCATTTTGTAAGATTTGCACTCCTTTTCCATTAAAAAAACCGCTTGTCCCACGCTTCAGACACCTGCTCGGGACCCCAATTTCACAGTGGCTGCTCTGTGAAAAGTGCCACCACGACTCGCTTTGAGCTACAAGGAAAGAAAACTCCTTTTGAAGGTTGAAATTAACTCTGGTGTGTAGCCAACATTTATAAGGTGGACAGTTGCCTTCCCCGTCAACCCCCCGACATTTTATATTTGTTGAATTTATTCTGGTTTCACCAAGGATTGGTGAATGCAACCTTCAATGCTTCAAGGGCTGGGAATGTCAGGGGCCACCATAGAGCTCAGATTGGCAGGTGGAAAAGAGGAGATTTCTCCCTGTGGCATCCTCTCTGAGCTTGGTGGTTTACTTGAAGACTTTTCATTACCATACTAGGTAACATCATCAGTGCTATGGGGAGTGGGGGTTGCTCTCATTTTACTGACTTTCCCTGTCAATGTTGGTGGGAGTGCTTGATTAGGCCATGGTCAGAGGTGGGATTCAACCAGTTTGCGCCTATTCGCTAGAACCGGTTGTTAACGTTCTAAGCAGTTAGGAGAACTGCTGGTTCAGCTGGTCATTAGGGCAGAGAACCAGTTGTTAAATTATTTGAATCCCACCATTGGCCATGGATTATTATTAGCTAGTTTGTCTGAATTGGCAGTTCCTTGACTGGGCATTGTTGGGACAGCACCAAGCACCTCACAGAGGACAAATCTTGCACAATGTTGACTGGATTAGTAGTCTGTGAATAGGTGAATTATTTCCCAGTGATGGAACTATGGTTTGCCAATTTGCTAATCGCTTTAATGATTACAGGGTGGTGGTCTTCTCCCTTCAAAGATGCAAAGCTCTGCCAAACAAGGTGTAATAAAGCTTAATATTGTTTTGGGTTTTATTCACTTTCTTAGCTTTAGTTTTCTTTAAAGCAGATGTCCACCAATTGTAACTTGACTCCCTCTGGAAAGGTTGCTGTTTCCCCAAACACAAAGGACGACTCAGCACTATGAATCTGGGCTCAAGGCTGGCAACTCCAGCATGGTCTTCAGGGCCAAACTGTCTTCTTCTCCAAGTTGGTGTCTTCTGGCTTACCAAATATCAAACTGGCTGGGAGATTATGGAAACTGAAAGCCAAACAGAAACAGCACTATAGGAAGGAAGACTTCTGTAACTAAAACCAACTTTTAGCTGACGGACAACAGTGCCAGCTTTTGAAAAGCTGTCAGTTGTTCAGGAAAGAGCCCTCTTTAGGACTCTCGCCATGATGGCCTGGCCAATGCTACTGTTGTCCAAAGCTGTTCCCTGCTTATTAGTGAACATCTGTTCACATATCATTTTCTGCGAATAAAACAAGTAGGATGTTTTAGATAGCTGAAACAAAGTGGGAGACATGAGAAAAGCTTAAACATGTTTGCAAATATTATCCAGAACCAGTTGCATGATTTAAAAAAAAAGTGGACAAGACACAATGCGTCAGAAGAGCCAGTTTGGTATAGTTGTAAAAGGCACCAGGATATAAATCAAGGAACCATGAGTTCCAGCCAGCTTGAAGCCTGATGCCAGATCACCCGAGGAAGAAGATGGCAAGGGGAAAACCACTTCTGAAACCTTGTCAAGAAAACTGAGCAGGAAGAGACTAGACTGACTCAAAATGCAAATATAAACAGCCACACATGATACAGCAAGAAGTTTCATTCTCCCAAATGGATTTTGCTATTTTACCTTTGCTGCAGACTGTCAGTCACTGCTAGCTCAGTAGAACAACTAAACAGGGTAGAACTCTAATTCCATCAGAGAATTAATTTCAAATCCTTTTTTTAATCATTAGGGAAGAGGATATTTCTTTTGTTCACATTATAATTACAATTGAGCCAATCTCACACCTTTGAACCATTACTGAGTTACTCAGTACTCCTTTAGAAAGTGGATTTATCCAAATCTTTTAGAGTCTTCTTCTTCTTTTGGCTGTTCCCATTAAGGGTCACCACAGCGAATCATCTGTTTGCAGCTAATTCTATCCTCGGCATCCTCTACTCTCACCCCAATTGACTTCATCTCCTCTTTTAGTACATCCATATATCTCCTCTTTGGCCTTCCTCTTGACCTCTTGCCTGGAAGCTCCATCTTCAACAATCTTCTATCAATATAGCCTCTATCTCTCCTCTGCACATGTCCAAACCATCTCAATCTGGCCTCTCTGACCTTGTCCCCAAAACAGCTGACCTGAGCTGTTCCTCTGATATGCTCATTCCTAATCCTGTCCATCCTGGTCACTCCTAAAGAGAACCTCAACATCCTCATCTCTACTATCTCCATCTCTGCCTCTTGTCTTTTCCTCACTGCTACAGTCTCTAACCCATACACCTTTCCTTTGATTCTTGCTGACACTCTTCTGTCACACAACTCTTCTGACACCTTTCTCCACTCATTCCAAACTTCCTGCACTGGCCTCTTCACCTCTTTCTCACATTCCCCATCACACTGGACTGTTGACCCCAAATACTTAAACTCCTACACCATCTTGACCTCATCTCCCTGTAACCTCACTGTCTACTTCCCTCCCTCTCATTCATATACATGCATTCTGTTTTACTACAACTTCCATTCATCTTCTTTCCAGAGCAGACTTCCACATTTCCAGGTGTTTCTCCACCTGCTCTCTGCTCTCACTACAGATCACAATGTCATCTACAAACTTCATTGTCCACGGAGAGTCCTGTCTAATCTCATCTGTCAACTTGTCCATCACTATAGCAAACAGGAAGGGACTCAGAGCTGATCCTTGATGTAGCCTCCACCTCCACCTTGAACTCCTCTGTCTGACCTACAGCAAATATCACTACTGTCATCCTCCTCTCATACATATCCTGAACTACTCCGACATACTTCTCTGCCACTCCTGACATCCTCATACAGTACCATAGCTCCTCTCTTGGCACTCTATCATGCACTTTCTCTAAATCCACAAAGACACAATGCAGCTCCTTCTGACCATCTCTATACTTCTCCATTAATATTCTCAGGGCAAAAATTGCATCCATAGTGGTCTTTCTGGGCACGAAGCCATACTGCTGCTCAGAGATATCCACTTCCTTTCTTAGCCTAGCTTCCACTACTCTTTCCCATAGCTTCATTGTGTGGCTCATCAACTTTATACTTCTGTATCTACAACTCTGCACATCACTCTTGTTCTTAAAGATCAGCACTAGGACACTTCTCTTCCATTCCTCAGGAGCTTCTCACTCTCTAGAATCCTGTTGAACAAACTAGATAGAAGCTTCACTGCTGTCTCTCCTAGACACTTCCACACCTCCACAGGAATGTCATCTGAATCTTGCAGTATACTTTTACAATTAAAAAAATGTATCTTGCAGGAGGAATACAAGTGTGGAAAACATTGTAGGAGGGTTGCTATGCCATGGAAAGAATACGTATAATTATTATGTATTAATCAATAATTATTAAAATAAATCTTATTAAAGAAAATGCATCAAGTGTGTAGGCAAAATTGCTTCTAACATAAAAAGATATGTACATATTAAGATATGAAATTGCAACCAAACAAATTTAAGGGACTCTGCAAGAAACTGAAATGGACAAACCTGGTCTATTTTAAGTCCCAGTGCTGAACTTTGGTCAATGTCTAAATGACCAACAGGCTCCTCTTCAACTCTATAATTTGCTCTTCATTGTCAGAACTATCTATTCTTGTTTTTGCTTCCAGTTTCAATAGATATAAATCCATCAAAAACTGCCTTCCCTTATTTCATGCCTTTCTTAGAAGCTTTCAAAAAGTCCAAACATGTACTGTTTCCCGAATCTCTCATCATCTTTATCTTGTTGACCACAGATATAAGTCTGACAGCCTCAGGAAGCTGAAGTGATGTAGCTTCACATTAATGAATACAAATTATACAATCTAGCAGAGGGAAAATATCCCTTCTAAAAAAAGCTTCTTGAGTATTTGTCACGCAAAGGATTGTAAAAAGAATATTTATAACACATCCAATGTATGATGTGCTCAGCATACATAGAAACAAAGGAACGTTCTACTAGCTCTATTGATGTTTAAGGTTCACTTTCTGAATTATAGTTTTATGCAGCTCCATTCAGAATCTAGCTAGGTGTGAATTGTAAAAGATGCGCACCAGACATGAAGACTTTGAGTAAATGCCAGTATAGCTTGGCAAGACCATTTTACACTTCCTGATACTTTCCATTTGCTTGTATTCATACTGGTATTTTTCCACATACTGCTTAAGATGAAAACTTCCAGAAAAAAGTCCTGTTACCTTTATTTTGCTTCAAAGGGGTCTTGATGAGATAATCTTTTATACATGTCTGTAATTGTCAGGTGCAAATTGCCAGATTCACACGTGAAGGTCCAATTAAACTGATTTATTGCTACTCATGAATAGAAACCTTCACAACTAAGAGTCAGCACCTGCTTGGAGTTAGATAAAGATCCACAGAGTTCAAGGGGGGTTGGTTTGCTTGTGGCTACGTAGGAATTCTAGGCTGATCCTCTTTTAACTCCACCCATATTCTGCCACTCCTTATCTTACATCTATATCTTCACAAAACATGTACCCATAGTCACACAGCCACAAATCAAAGAGTTACAGATCCATTTGTGATAGCCACACTATCATACTGGTTTGCCCAAAGCATTTAGGCGGTTTAGAATTAAAAACCTAAATAGTATATAAAAATAAAGCAGCCATATACAATAAAAATATTAAAAACAATTAGAAGCCATGTGGTACAATCAGGATACAGGGAAGATATTTTATGGGCTCCATCTACCAAAGAATGGTCCATCAAGAAGAAGTCAAAATATCTTGATATATATTCTTTGGTGGTGGTCTTGATTTCTAAGGTGGAAACATCATTACTATCTAAGGAAGACTAAAAAAGCCCTTTGCAATTAATGAGCTGAACCACACTACCAATAAATCTGCCTTGGGCAGAATTGGAAGGTTGTTATTTGATAAGGAGCACTTGCTTGTGTTTGTCAGTTTTCGGAATCCATGGGACATCTATGAATGTATTAAAACAGTGGCAGCCAGAAAGTAAAGTAATCAATCACTTGGAGTCACCTGAATTGAGATATGGATGGCAAATAAATTTAATAAACCAACCAACTAGCCATCCAACTAACCAGCTAATGAACCAACCAACCAACCTTATTGGGAGAATTGATGTCCCAGATTGTAATAATGTCTACTGATGGGAAAATCTCCTTTGATGGAATGTGCAACTGTACACAGTTTACAAAAAAGTTTAATATTGAGAATATGCAACAAATCCATAGCTGAAGTTGCTGGTTTGCTGTTTGAATGATATACTTTTGCTCTGTGTAGGAGAGACCCATATTCCTAGATATTTGATCTGCTTTTATCATACTTCATGTAAGGAAGCTGCTTCTTCTCATCTGTCAACAGCATGCTGATATTGTCTACCTCTCCAGCAGCTTCTGAGGTATGTAAAGTGTTTTGAAAGCTCAAAGGAGTTCCTTTGCTAAAAACAGCATGCTGTGTTTACCAGCTTCTCAGTTCCACATCCCACGTCTTTACCCTTCTTGAAGCTCCTTTTGTTGTGGGGAAAAATGCCCACTTCAATTAAGAACCAAAGTGATTTGAGAGATGTGAAACAAAATCTATTTTATTGGCAGGTGCAGCTCACTAAAAGAATGCAGAAGAGTTCCAAACACAGCAAGGTGATAAGATACATCCTGTCTAGTTTGTTAGATAGGAAAGATGGAAGAAAATTTTGTAAATCACAATGTGACCTCTAAACTCGATTGCTTTTGATTAAACATTTGGAGATGACCTTATCATGGATCTCTGCATTTATCTACATCTTAAGGTGTTTCTCAACCTTAAGATGTGTGTACTTCAACTCCCAGAATTCCCCAGCAAAGCTGTCTGAGGAATTCTGGGAGTTGAAGTCCATAAGACTTAAAGTTGCCAAGGTTGGAGACCCCTGCTCCTGATTATTTGAATTCTGTCTTTCTGGATGCTGTCATTTAGTTCTATTAACAAGGACATTGTTGTGCCTTTCACACTATTCTTTTTCTCTCTTTTAGGAAGAACAACAATCTGGTTCCTGTTCTTCATGTCCATTCTGGGATCACAGCCTTCAGTCTCTAAGCAAGGGTCTGAGCAAGGGACTAAATTAATTAACATGAAAAGTACCAATGAAAAGTACCAATGGTTGCCCGAATGGTGATTCAGCCAAGTGAGATACAGAAGCTTGAAATTCTCTGTAATTATTTTTTTAAATATTTTTAACACCCAAGAGTGATTAAAAAGGGAAGGAAGATGGCTTATTGGAACCTTTGACTAACCTCTATAGAAAAAAAAACATGGTGGACTTGATAGCTTTTCAGGTATGTTTTTGTTGTTTATCACTTTACTTTTCAAGGCTATCCAACTCTCAATAACTCTAGGATGCTTAACGAAGTTTGAAAAAGAACAATTCCCTACAAACAACAGAATTATAAAACAACGGTCATCCAGGAACACAAAACCAGCCTCCCATCTCCCTAGCAGATTTCTTCTTTCAAGACCCAAATTCTTATTATTAGACCAGCTTTTCACCTCCTACTTCTGTATTATTTACAGACTAATTTCCAATCTCCTTTTCTAATATACATTTCATATTCAAATTATTGCTTTTGATCTAGCTGGCATATAAATATTTATTAGTGTTTCCAGCTAACTTAATTCTGGGGGAAAAAAGAAACCAAACATGCCAAGCCATTTGCTCTTGCCCCAAAATAATCCTTAACTTGTTTCTGTTGTGTTGCTGATCATATCTATAATCAATATGGCAATAATGTCTTCATTTTCTAGTGACCGATAATAAGGAATGTATTTTTCTTCTGAAAACTGGGAAATGTATTTGCATCTGGCAGTTTTTTTCCTGCTTGACTAGCATCTGGGATATACTTAGATTTCATGTCCATGAAAAGAAATTAAAAAGAGAGAGAAATACGGGAGTCAGACTGTCAGCCAGTAATCAAGTATTTCAGAACAAGTCAGATCAGAATAACAGAATATCAGATTGGTGTGGACGCAGGGAGAGGGCGAGGGTATCCTTTATTTGTTTGTTTTACACACAGTTGTTTTGCCTGGGATGTAAACCATGGATCCCTTGATGCCAAGTTAATCACTTGCTAGCCCACTGCTAAAGACCGTTTCATGGGAGTGCACCTTTTGCCTAATTTAATATTCAGTTTCTCAGGAGAGAAATAGATTTTTCTGTCAAGGCAGTTGTTCTATATTCAGTGAAACACCCACCTGCCTACCCACACTTCTCTGTGATACAGAGCTCAATTCTTTTTTTCTGGTGTTGCTCCTGATTGTCGAAGTGCCTTTCAGAAAAAAATAGAAAGGAAGAAAATGTAGGTTGCTCCGGAATGGGACTATAGATATAGAAACATCATGTCTGTATTTGAAGAAGCAGAAGAAGAATTTCAGACAAAGTATGCAAATCAACCCTGATCCTCAGAACAGGAAGAGAACAAGAGGATATAACTTGGTCAGCCAGCAAACCTCTGATCCTTTCTTCCTACCAGAAATCCTGTGTGAAGGGGCTATGTTTATCTCTACGTTGGTCAAGGCTTTCTGTTGGAAAAATATACTGGCTTGAGTTGTATTAAATAAAAAGATGATGATGATGATGATGATTATATGCACTTGGTTTAAGGAGCTCTGCTCATGTCTACATCTGCCCCAAGTCACACCTTACCTTCCAATCAAGATTTTTGCACAGTTCTAGCCCAGTCTGATATAATGGTTAAGGCACCAGGCTAGAAATCGGGAGACTATGGATTCTAATCTTCATTTGGGCCAGTCCAATCTCTTCACCCTAGAAACGGCAAACCACTTTTGCAAATCTTGCTAGAAAACTGCAGAGATTAATTCAGAAACTCTTGGGGAGTCAAAACTGACATGAGGGCACTCAAACCACCCCAAAGTAAAATGCAAATGTTCATGCAAGAAGGGCGCACTACAGAGTTAATCCACTGGGTCCCTGATTTCTATCAGAGAATGTCTGAACTAGAGTGATCAAGTTTGGATCTGAACAGCCTGAGAGTCATAAGCTTCCATCAATGCTAAAGGATCCTTCCACATCTAAAGATTTTCTCTGAAGAAAAAAAACAAGGTTCTCAATTCTGTCTAAAGCTACCATTGATGCAACTCTTATAAGGACCTAGATTTACCCCCTAAAATGGCACAATTCAGATCTCATTTTACATGCTTTAGAGTTTAGAGGGTTCTTTTAGAGTACAAAATTTACAATGCTTTTTTTTCTTGTCAGATATCAGGGGGGGGGGGATGTATTTAGAGCCTGCCAGTCAGTTTCTCTTATTAGCTAAGAAGGTTCAACTCCCGGCCACACAAATATCAGCTGCTGGTTTTTGTCTTGGCATTTGAAACGAAGAATTAATAAAGCACAAGGAAGCTTAATTAGTGGCACTATTTATAGCTGGCAAATATATTGCAAAAAAAAAAAATGTTACTGTGCTATTTCTGTTAGTAGTGTATACAAAACACTCCTTAATATCTGATAAGGATTTCTGTAGCATTTGTAAAGAATCAGCTATAAAATTTGAAGGAGTTTTGGATGAAATACTTGTAATTGTCATGGGACTGATCATGTTGATTATGTGACCCATGCCCAAATGGCTTTTGCTGAATCAAACTTGGGTTGAAAATTTTCAGGAATCCCAGGCTGTAGGTGAAACGTGGTCAGAATGGAACCACTTCTTGTATTGTTTCGTTAGCCAAGAAAACTACATGGTGTAGACACCAAGAATCAAGACGGCATCTCAAAAGTCTTTCCATTTGCTTATTAGTAGATGAAGTTGCCTGCTGATGTTTTCTAACTTTAAAAAATAATGTATAATGGCGCAGGATCAGTCACCATGTTCTTTTTTTTTTTTTAGTGAGTTATTTAAATATATTCTCTTTTTTTCCCCCAATTTATTTATTTTTTCAAACACACAAAACAAACAAAAACAAAACATACATA
>JAEANM010021608.1:0-11806 GCA_017656035.1 Myanophis thanlyinensis
TTTTTATCGGCTGTAAACCGCCCCGAGTCCTTGCGGAGATGGGGCGGTATATAAATATGACTAATAAATAAAATAAACTAATAAATAAATCATCAAGGGGGAATGAGGTCTCAAGCCCTGATGGACAAGGCTTATTGGTTGATCAATTGGGCAGAACATCACCTTTTGTCTCTGCAAGTGGCTCACATATCGGGGGTGGACAATGTGAAAGCAGACTGGTTAAGCAGAACACTGGTAGACCATGCGGAATGGGAGCTGCACCCATAAATATTTCAACAGCTCCTGATTCGTTACGGTCCAATGTTGCTTGATTTATTTGCCACCCCTCACAACACGAAGTTGGGCAGATTCTTCTCCCATTACCCATCGGCGGGGGTGGAAGGGGTGGATGCGCTGAGAGTTCTGTGGCCGCGGGGTCTTCTCTATGCCTTTCCTCCGCTGGCTCTCATCCCCAGGGTCCTCAGAAAGGCGAGGGAGGAACAGGTGCAGATCATCCTGATCGCTCCCTATTGGCCTCGGAGACCCTGGTTCGTGGAATTGCTCATTCTATCGGTCAGACCCCCATGGAGACTACCTCTACAGCCCCCCTCCCGCTGGCTCAGGGTCAACTGCCCCACCCAGATCCAGAGTGGTCAACCTAGCCGCCTGGAGCTTGAACGCCGCACCCTGACAGAGAGTCAAGTGTCAAGTAGGGTCATACAGATAATTCAGGCCTCCTGTAGGCCATCAACCAATAGGATTTATGAGGTCACTTGGCAGGCTTTCAGTAGGTGGTGTCTGGGTCAATTGACCGACCCGACTCAGGCTTCCGTTCCCCACCTTCTGGAGTTTCTCCAGGAGGGTTTGGATAAGGGCCTTAAGCCTAATACTTTGCGTCATCAAGTGGCGGCATTAGCCTCGATTGTTGCTTGTGGATCTGAAGTTCCATTGGCAAAACATCCCATGATAACCAATTTTTTGAAGGGCGCCACCAATCTTAGTTCCCCGGTTATACATTGGTACCCTCCATGGGACCTTCTTCTAGTATTACAAGTGTTGACCCAGGCTCCGTTTGAGCCATTGAGTTCAGTCCCTTTAAGAATTTTATCATGGAAGACGGCATTTTTAATTGCCATCACTAGCTAGACGTATTTCCGAACTTTTGGCATTGTCGGTTAGAAAAGACTTGTGTATATTCCATAAGGATCATGTAGTGTTGAGGTTGGACCCAGCCTTCTTATCTAAAGTGAACTCCGCCTTTCACAGGGGGCAGGAACTGATACTTCAACCTTTGATCTAGGATCACAGCAGGGTCTTCAGGATGGCGGGCATCCCTTAGATATGCCAAGGGTCCTCCAGTACATAATGGAGACCCAGTCACTTAGATGTACAGAGGCTCTCTTTGTGCAATTCCATCAAAAATCGTTGGGCTGTAAGGCATCTTCCACCACGATTGGAAGATGGTTAAGGGCTGCTTATAAGGAACAGGGTCTAACGCCCCCAGCTGGGATTACAACTCACTCCACAAGAAGCGCAGCTACAACAGCAGCATGGGCCACATGGACTCCGATTGATCAAATATGTAGGGCTGCTACATGGTCATCTCCATCTGCATTTATAAAGCATTATAGAATTGATACTTACACATCTTCGGATGCAGTTTGGTAAGAATGTTTTGCACGTTGTTAACAATAAAGTTTAGTTTTGATACCCACCCTGTGTTATGCAATGACTTTGATAAGTCCAATCAATGGATTGACTCTTCAGCTCAGACGGAGAAGGAGCGTTGGTACTTACGTGATACGCTCCTTCTCGTCAAGTGAAGAGTCAATCCATTCCCACCCGGGGAAGGGTTCGTGAAGCTCAGACTGGAGCAACAACGGCGGCTGTTTTCATAGTGTAGCTTCACAGCATTGTGTTCACAGGTATTCCAGTTCCGTCATCACACATGGAGGGCGTCTATGGCTATTGTCAGACTTCGTAGCAACTGGGTCAGGAGGGCAGGCCTGGCCCCTTTTATACTTCCACTCAGTCACATGGATCTATGAATGATGGGGTAATCTCCCAATCAATGGATTGACTCTTCACTCGACGAGAAGGAGCGTATCACGTAAGTACCAATGCCTCCTTCTCTGTCATGGTTCCTACCCTCATTCCTCCAGAAGTTTAAACCCTTCCCTTTACTGCAAGCCTTTAGATGATTTTTTTTTTTTAAAAAAACACCTTTTCCATATATTTCTTCTCAAACAGGCATTTGTATAAATTGGTGGTGTGCCCATGTATATTGTCTGTTTTGGCTCTGATATGCTATCCCTCTTGTTACAATTCTTTTTTATTGTTTGTTTATTGTTAGGTGTTGGGTTTTAATTGTATGCTTTCCAAAATCCATGCTGTGTTTGGCAGCATCTATATCTAATTTATAAATATAAATAAATGAGTGGTGGTTCTGTTTCTGAAGATGCTAACTATGTCTATTTAATCTTAATAAAAACTATTGAAACAAATTGTATTCTCTTTTTCTTTCAAATTGGCGTTGGCTAATAAAATCTGTCTCATCCATTTCAGTCTCCTAGCTGCCCAAAGCCCTTTACTTCAGATAAAATCTATTCTAGGCCAGTCACTAATTTTCAGCACTAGTTCCAAGAGTATTTTCTCAGCCTATTCTTCAATTAACTTTCCTGATTCAGATCAAAATTGCTCAGCCCATCTCAAAACCAGCCATTTTTGCTCTTCAGTAAACTATACATCTATTATAGCCATTGCTGTCTATACCATCTTCCACCATGGAAACTGTTGAATTTCCTTTATTCCAGTCTTCCTCAATTTTCCTTCAAAGAGTTTTCTCTGATTCTTCAAAACTCTGCCTGAAAAATACCAGTCCTTTTTTTTTTTCATTTGAAAACTTTTTTTTTTAATATTGGAAACTAAATTATGGTCTACTCTCAGTTTAGTTCAATCTGCAAAGTAGGTTTGCTTAGGTTTCTGCCTGGATGTGTCAGCTGCCAGCAGGAACTTAGGGATGAATGCAGGCTATTTCGTAATCTTTATCTGCCATTTCCTTTCCATGAATGGCATGAAAAGAAGGAGACTTGTCAGACTTCTACATTTAATTCTTCATGGAACTGAGATATGTTATTTAATGAACTATACACACACAAACAGAGCCACACACAAGCTTCAATATTCCAATGTGCATATCTTAAACACCTATTATATGGGGGAAGGATAGGATCATAAAATTATAATTCTGCTATAGAACGACAGAAAGAGAATGTTATTTTGAAAAAAAAATAGACTAACAATTATTCAGAAAGTTGGTTAAAATTATTAATTTGACTTAAGTACTGTAAAATACTAGATGCCTTGCAACTCTACACATCGGAATACATTTTGTTTGAAAAGCAACTTCCTTGCTATTCTAACAAAAAAAATATCAACCACAATACAAAAGTGGGCTACTGTTAAAAAACAATTAATTGATTACCTTTAACTGACAGCACTGATATACTTAGGAAGAGCTTCCTTAGAGGAAGAAAAAAAAAACATTCAGACTACTTGTTAATGAGAACTTCCCTTTTAATTCTATATTATTTTCCCTAGTTTTACACAACTTAAAATTTATATAGAGAAGAGATTTCAAATTACTGTCAAAAGTATTCATTCTTCATCAATTTATATACATTATAGTGCAATAGCTATTTTATAGAATACAAGAAGCAAGACATCTCCCCAAACTAGGCAATATATCACATTATATGATATATTGTGTCATACTAAACCATATAATAATATATATCATATCACATCACATTATTATAATACTAATACTATCAATTATTATATAAGTATATCCTATAAATGACTGCTACTCTTCTTTGTTTTGTAATTTTTTTTTTAATTTTATAACATATAAAATTTCAATTTCACTTGAACAGTGTGTTGTCTGGATACATGCAGTTTTAGAAATAATAATCAAAATATTTACAGTAGTAGTCAATACATTGATATTAATTCCACAATAACAGCAATGATAATATTTACTTATCGGCTTTCAAAAGTCTTCCTTGTAACATTAATCCTTTCCTTACATTTCTGTGTTTCTAACTTTTATTAGCTAACCATTGATAAAACAAGCCCCATGTCAAAAAGTATTGTTTTCCCCTTTTCCTTAATTATAAGTGTTAGTCTATCCATTTCTGAACATTCTAGTATTTTATTTATTGCATTTTCATCTGTCGGGATTTCTACACTTTTTCATTATTGTGCAAATACAATTCTAGCTGCAGTTAATACATGCAGAATCAAATATGTTTTCCCTCTAGCATATTTTTCTGGCAGTATGCCCAACAGGAATGTTTCAGGTTTCAAATCTATAATGACTGCTAGTCTTTTAGGACATCCATTGATAATGCAAGCTTCATCAATTGCTACTTTCTTTGAATGTGCAAGGTCTAAGCTGTTCTCTTGCTCTGTAAGTTTGGTAGTAGGGATCTGCAGAAAGCACTAGTAGGGAGGTGAAAGTGCAAAGAAAAAGGATAGTGTACTTGCATCATTTTGTCTCATGATATCAACAGTTGAGAGGTGGCATATCTCAGATTAAAGCCCAATGAGATGATGGTTCCCAGCAATGTTGTAAATGACACTCTCTGAATGCACCTGTATTTTTCCTAAATGGAATTCATCTTTGTGAGGGAAGGACCAAGTAATTTGGCTTCAACATTCCTAAAAACGATTAGCCTGGCAACAGTAGTTTACATTCTGGTAACCTGCCATCCTAATTCTGCCATGTACTTTGTATAGGGCTGTCTTTGAAGATAACTTTGAAATGAATGAAGAGTAAAAGGTGGGGTTTGTGGACTAAATCAAATCAAATCACACAAACACACAATTCATTCTATTCTATCACAGTATGAGCAATTTTGTGGTGGTGCACTGCAGGCAGAGTGACGCTTATTCTCTGAGGCTGAAAGAAACCCATGTCGCCTGCTATTTTTTTAATGTGTGATTTTATTATTATCCATTTTAGATATCATGTTGCTTTGAATACATAGCTGCTGGAATGGAAAATTGAATATTTTATAAATAAATTCAGCTGAAACAGACAGTGACTATTTCCATCTCAGTGGAGGTCACAAAATAAATTGTAATGTTGCTCCTCGCATTGAATTAGCACCATACCAGATGAAATCCACAAATGGTTAAGTAAAAGAAGAAAAAGAAAGAAAGAAAAACATTTAAGGATGGAAAAATATATCTGAGAAAAATTCCATTTTAAAATGCAGAGAAATTATGGTACTTTATTTTAGTTCTTTTCTGAGATTTGAAGACTGCAAAGACAAAAGTGTATATATAATATTATCTTATATCATGATTTTTTTTAATCTATTAGTAGCAGTAAAACTAGTATCTAGGAAACATGACTCTTTTTTTCTGAGATCCGCTTGAGTTTCTTTTGGGAACATGGTCCCCATGAGTAAGTGAAGATTCTGTAATTATAGTTCATGTTTGTCTGTACTTCCTAATCCAACTAATTTTTACTTAGCCTGCCTTTTGTTTTACACCTTAATATAGTTAATCAAATATGTGTATGTTGGGTTAAACTCTTCAACATAAAACTGTAGATGTGCCAATTTCTCATACTGAGTACTTACCTCTCTATGTTTTTACTCCTGTTTTGATTAACAGGAAATGCTCATAAAGTTTCTACTTTAGTTTTTAACAGAATGATTTATCATGCTCTCACCTTTCTATTATCTCATGCTAATTGTAATAAATGATGGTCAACAAGACCATTCATGTTAGAGTTGATACATTGCAGCTCTTAGTGGGCTACAAATAATTTCACAATCAGTTCACCTAGTGTACTGGCTGAAAATGTGAGTGTGCATGCATATGCACACGGCTTCTGCACAGGCACATGGCTTCCACATGTGTGAGCGGCTTCTGCACATGCAAGCAGCTTCTGGCATGCAAATAGCTTCTGTGCATGCATGCGACTTCCAGCACATGGTGAAGCTCAGCAGCTTTCGGGCCCTGCTTGAGTTGCTATCTGCTCACTCTCTCCTCCATCTCAGAGATGTAAGTGACTTGCAGAACCCAAAGGGGTGACTCACTGCTTCTAAATTTCACTGTGCTGAGCAAGACATTCTCCCAGCAAGAGCAGCAGCAGAGAGAAACAGTTGCCAGCCTGGAAAGCACGTGGAGCTGTTCCATGTACTCTCTGGGCCAGTGGCTGATTCTCTCCACTGCTGCTCTTGCTGGAGAGCTTCTTGCACAGTACAGCAAAATTTAGCAGCCATGAGTTGCTGCTTTAGATCCTGTGGCAGAGAGAAACTGCATTCAATCTTGCTGTTTCTCTCTGCCACAGCACTTTCCAAATTGGACTTACAGGACCCAGCAAGCACATGGAACATCTCCACAAATGACCAAGACTTGTCCAACACCAAGGGCCGGAAGAAGTGGCTGCAAAATCTTACAGGTAAGAAGAACCTTACCCAAACTGCTTTGTGTCCCCTGCACCCACACAACTACCCCTGTGCCCATGCTCCCCCCACAGCCTTTTGGCCTAGAGCAGCAGGGCACAGGCTGGATAAATTGCTTCAGCCCAGGTGGCCATAGTTGGAGGCCAGAGTGGGGCAGCATGTGGGCAGAGGCCCTAGAGAAAGCCAGAACCAGGGACTGGTATGTCCCCTGGGCCCTGACCTGAGGCAAAGCATGAGCAGGATGCTTGCAATAGCAATAGCACTTAGATTTATATATAACTTTATAGTGCTTTCCAGCCCTTTCTAAGTGGTTTACAAAATCATCATATTGCTCCCAACAATCTGGGTCCTCATTTTACCCAGCCCAATAGGATGGAAGGCTAAGTCAACCTTGAGCCTGGTGGGATTTGAACTGGCAGATAGCAGTACTGCTGTACTGCACTACTGCACTCTAACCACTGCACCACCAAGGCTCTTGGTGGAAGATGCAGGTGGAAGTATGGTGAGAGCCAGGCCCAAAAAGCAGCCTCACCTCACCTCACCATGTCCACACTGAGGTGGCCTTCAGGTGAGAACCTTACTTTCATGGGCAGCCACAGTGAGCTGAGCAGGTTAGGCACAGAGGTCAGCTGGGCTGCATGGCAGGTGTGGTAGGCTGTGGCAAAGGTGAGGCATGGAGGTCAGCTGGGCCTAGGCTGCATGGTCTCGGTGAGCAAACCCTGAGGTCACCTTCAGGTGAGAACCTTACTTTCATGGGCAGCCACAGTGAGCCAAGCAGGTGAGGCACAGAAGTCAGCTGGGCTGCATGGCAGGTGTGGTAGGCTGTGGCAAAGGTGAGGCATGGAGGTCAGCTGGGCCTAGGCTGCATGGTCTCGGTGAGCAAACCCTGAGGTCACCTTCAGGTGAGAACCTTACTTTCATGGGCAGCCACAGTGAGCCAAGCAGGTGAGGCACAGAAGTCAGCTGGGCCGCATGGCAGGTGTGGTAGGCTGTGGCAAAGGTGAGGCATGGAGGTCAGTTGGGCCTAGGCTGCATGGTCTCGGTGAGCAAACCAGAGAGTATCTGGGTGCAGGCATGACTCTAACTACCAGCCAATGCAGGCAAAGTGAGATATTTAGGCCAGTTCAGGGCTGGGCGGGCTGGGCAGGGCCACCCAGTGGTGGGATTTGATGGTTCTCTGAACTGTGCAGAATCAGAAAACTATTTCTGGTGAACCAGTCCATACTGGCAGTAGCCCACCTCTGATTGCAGCATAGTATTGAGCAACACAACAAAAAGTGTTTTCTTGAAGTACAAATAAAACTATAATAGTGATTCTGAAAAATAATAATCTCCAAAGTATATTTCATTTCTAGTCCCTAATTTCCTTTTCAAATATGTTACACAATTAGTACAATCTTTTCTGAATTTCATTGGAAGTATAAATTCTAGAAACTGGGACCATGTTGTGAACAGATGAGGAAATAATTATTTTTAACCTTTTTTTCCCATTTAGAGAAATGTTTAATGTTTAGAGTCTCCCAAAATACTCTTTCTTTTATAATTTAGTGATGGCTATTTCCACAATGTTGTTTCCCCTACTTTAAAGGTAACTTGGAAATAATGACAAATGTTTTAATGTTTAAATATTTTTTTCAACAGAACATTTTGCTCAAAATGAGAAATAATTATCACTATACATCTATCATCTATCTATCTATTTCATACTTTATAGGCTCAGCCAGTTCAAACAACGTGACAAAAGGGAAATAATAGACTGGAATATATGTAGCTCAGGGTTGAATTGAAGAGTCCTTGTTACTTTCTGAAGTTGGTGGTTGAACACAAGAACAACAAAATAATAAAGTATTTTTTAAAAAGCCAATCTCAGTATAAAATATAAAAGGATGACCAAACAGGATAATTAGACATCCAAAAAGAATCTTGATCAGACTCAAAAACTAGGTGAAAATGCTTTTCCAAAGGCAAACTGATTCTACGGATTATCTTCATCCTTTTGTCAGAGACAGGATCTTTTGTCAGAGACAGAAAGAAAAATTTCAATTTCATGTCAATTTCACTTCTTGTTTGTTACTCCTGTGGTGCAGTAGAGGCAAAGTTGTCAAACCAACGTCACAACCAATGTGACAAGAATGTAGTTCAGGAACAAGATGGAGGAATTTGGCAAGGTACCCTTCAATAGAAGATATCCTTCAATAGAAAAATCACTTGTTCCATTAAACTGCAACAATATGAGAAACCAAATTTAGAATAGTTTCTTCTTGCATGTTGTTTGAATCTGAAATAGTTGCTAGTTTAACTAGCAAAGAAAGAAAATGAATGATCTTATAGAATCAGTCCAGGAGCTGCAGAAATATCCTGCAGTCTAGGTTCAATTAAAATAAGAGTATTGTGCTATATTAAAAAAAAAAACTTTCATGGATCACTTCTTATTTGTAATGTAGAATTTGTTAGTCCTAAAGCTGCTTAGAAACATTTATTGATTGTTCTCAACCCATTTCTGAAATAATTATCTTTGATGCTGAAGCTTCCATCAGGATAAACGGACATCAGTATAAGCACATCTAATTTAAACACAAGAGAATAATATGTTACTTTAAGATTCTTCAGGGATGTAGGTAAAATACATGGGAGAAATCTTTTTCCTCCCAATTATTTTAGTAGAAAAAAAAAGAATAGCAATGAGATCTACAAGAATTTTCCATGTTACCTCAGCAGTTCTAATTTGCACTTGCATCCTTTTCCTTTTACATTTAGTTTACCTTGTTCTAGGTAAGATAAAGGATGGCTGAAAATATAAATGGCACTGCAAGAGGATGAGTTTGGAAGGTATGGAACCCCAGAGACAACCTAGCAGAAAGAATGAGACAGCATGACTGCCTTAACATGACTTAAGCACAGGAAAGGAAGAAAATATTGGATACACACTTAACTTAATTCTGTCTAAACTATCTGTTATTAGAGGGAGAGAGGAAATGCTGTCAAGCTTTCAAGATTTTGTCACAATACAGTTATTATTATCAATATAGTAGTTTTACTATTTCTTATGGAGCCAAATCAAATCTTTCTTACTGTCATAGACCAGCATGAGGAAGATGGGGTAAAGACAATTAAATAGAATAAAATACATTGGAATTTAAAGTAATAAAAATTTAAAAGTTTAAAGATGTATGTGTATGGTACCAAAGTAACAACCCAACCTTCCACAAGAGAAACTGTATAGGAACTCTATTTAGGCGACCACACGCAAACTGTAGCAACCCTGAATTGTAGGTTGTACATTTGTACCTCTGTACTTCTTCTAACATAATGGATATCCATGAAACTTCATCAAAAAGTACAACTTTATCACTCAACCCAACACAAGCCCTAAAAAGGATAATATAGCTATAAATCAAAAACATCTCAGAAATAACCAACAGACTATTACAACTACATGGCATTAATCTAGCATACAAATCAACCAAAGCTCTCCTAAATATCTAAAGTAAATCAAAAGACCTAGCAGCCCCAGAGGAAAAAAGAAGAGTCAACCACAACATACAATGTAAAGACTGCAAAAGCCACTATACTTAATACAGAAGACTAGCAGAACTCATCCATGAACACAAACTACCAGTCAGAAGACATAATGAAAACTCTTTAATTTCACAACATATGGACACACTTATCCATAGTTTCAGCTGGAAAACTATGATTATCTTAGATCAAGCCAAGTCCAAAACCACTACAGATTTCCTGGAATTCTGACAAACAAACATCATTAGACATAATCTGACATCTTCAGTTTTATGCAAGAGAGATAACCAGCAAGCCAAAAAGGGAACAAAAAGAACAAATTACCTTCCCATCTGCAATCAACATACAGGTAAGCATTAAATTAAGACCAAGATTAACATCAGACCCTCAATCAAAAAGCAAACAATGCCCCAAAGAACTGCCAAATAAGCTAACAGTAAATAGGCCAACCAAAGAACCACCAAGATCACTCCCACCATTACTGAAAGGACAAGCCACCAGAATATAAACTGAAAGAAAACCTCACTCAATTATTAGCATTGAGATGCTACCTAGTTTGTGATAATGAAATATCTGCAAGAAAACAACTACATTTAGCAAGCACCAACCACCCCTCATTTCAAACGTGAGCTATAAAATTAGTATGTGACAGTCTATAGCTATAAAATTGCAGAGCACTTGCAGAGACAAATTAGATGCTCATTAGGACTAGCTTTTGGAACAGGTCATCATCTGGCAGATTTCAAACAGTGGTGTCAGAAGCTGGCAACATTATATGTTGAGTGGGGCTGGTTTCTGGAAGCAGCAGGGAGGTGTAGAATTGTCCTGTGATCCCTTGGTATTTATGCTATTATGGTGAGATAAGGCTAGTACAAATATCTCTATAATAGAGGCACTGGAGAAGCACATGACATTGTTTCTATGCCCAGAATCAATAGAGACATTGCCTCTTTAGTTAAGGAATCTTCCTGTATTACCTTCAAGAACAGTTGGGGGAAGAATGAAAGGTCTCCAGTGTTCAGGCATTTCAAGATTAGTTAAGTATGCCATAGGGGAGACAGAGTACCTGTTGGATTCATAGGCAATCAATGTTAGAGACCCGACTAGATCTAATGGGCGGTTTGTATCTTATATATGCTGCTCAGTTAATGCTTTTCCATGATTATATTTTGCATGCTGAGTAGAAAACTGGAGAGAAGTTCAAGGATGAGATTTTAGTTGTCATTGTCTTTTTCCATGTGGAATGAAAATCATCATTCACAGTTAGCTAGGTAAAGTGAAGAGGAAAAAGGGATAGTTTGAGCCAATAACTGAGTATCAATACTTTGCCTCCAAACTTGCGTGGCATGTCTCTAATCTCATATTAACATTGGAGACATATTTTGGGATTTGGACTGATATTAAAATTTTGAATTGAACGAGTTATAATGGTGCAAAACTGGAGAAGGTGTCCATTTGGGCACAATAATGTAGTTATGTTATTGACTTGGCATTAAATAATTTGAGTGCTACAGGTATATAGTGGCCACCTCTTGTCTTAAGAAGTTTAAAGATAGCAGATGAACTATTTTGGAAATTTTCAATAATGGAATTTCCAAGGGCTTTCCAAGCGCCAGAAAAATGAAGGACTATTTGAAACAGGAGATCTGTTGTGGCGATCTATCATCCAACAGAGGTGAAATTCAGCAGGTTCTAGCAGGTTTGCTAGGACCAGTAGTAATTTTTTTAAGCATTGCAGAGAATTGGTTGTTAGAAGAAATCTCCTTTTGTTTTTGTTTTTTTACACTTTACAGTGACAGTATATATATATATATATATATATATGC
>JAEANM010021609.1:0-11806 GCA_017656035.1 Myanophis thanlyinensis
CTAACCCCCACCCTCCCTTCCTACCTTAACTTACCCGCAGTTGCGTAAGCATTTCACTGCATATCATACCATGTATGACTGTACAGTATGTGACCAATAAATTTGAAATTGAATTGAATTGAATAATCAGCCATTCATATTCTTGCAAACCCTACCTCGTTGGAAAACAACCCACTGGAAATAACAGCAATGACATGGTTAGGCTATTTTTTTTTTTTAAATACCTGGTAAAAATGCCATCAGCCTAGAGTGAATTCAGGGCTCTAAAAAAAAGGAAGGCAAGTCAGAATGTAACACTATATTTTTTCTTTCTGTGAGCATTAGATGAAAGAGGTATTGGCAACTCTGCAAGAGGATTTTCCAAAAGCTGGGGAGGCAGGGAATACCACCGGCATTTAACTGGAGTTACAACCATGGAAAACCAGTTTTATCTCTCCAGAGATAAATTCCAAAGAAAAGCTGCGGGTTTGTTTGTTTTCTCTAATGAAGTTTGCATGACTTTGATGTTTTATACAGTCATGGTAACCTGCAATTTGCTGGTGCCTCCAGTGATGCGCTGGCTACACTATCTCATTCTTTCCTTCCATTTGCACACCTCCTTCTCTTTCTTCTTTTTTTCCTGGCAGTTTGTTAATCCACCAGACACACTCACACAGTTCAGCATGAATTAATTAGGCCCTTAATGCTTCTTGCAAGCACGCTGGTTTAATTATTATCTTTTTTTATAACCTCTGGGCTTAAGTAGCCACTGCCATTTCCCACTCTCCTCTTTTTTTTTTCTTTTCCCCAGCCGTGGGTATTCTTGACGCTGAATTACAAGAAAAAGTACTTGAAGACGAAGGGAAGAGAAATACCTGTTGGAGATTCTTTGGATGACATAGGCACAAGACCGGCCACAGTAAGTGATATTTTTCGTTCCCTGCTGAAAGGCAGGAGATTATTTATGAACTGTCCTTAACGGTCCCCAAATTGTGATCAAAGCTCAAAGTAATTTAAAAAAAAAACAAAAACGTTATTACGTGTAAAAAGAAATTAAGATTTATTAGGATTTGTCCTGAAACTTTGTGCCTAAATTTCTACCTGTGCCATTCAAAAGGTGGGAGGAAATCTTTAGAACTTCAACCCTCTGAATCCTTATTCAGGAATAAGAACCATGCATCTTCTAGTACAATGGTGATGAACCTGTGGCACGCAGAGCCCTCTCTGTGAGCACGCACACCGTCACCCCAAAATCTCCACCGCATTTCTCCATGGCATTTCTCGACATTGTTTGCTGGGAAACAGAAGTTTCCCTGGAAATGATGAAACAGAAGCTCGTGAAAGAAAAAGATCTCGCCTCTTGCAGAGCTGCTGGTTTTGGGATGCCCCACCTCCCACCGACCAGCTGGTTTTCGGGTCTCCGCCCCACGCGCACGCGCATGCACAGGTGCGCCCCTTGCAGTTTGGGCACTCGGTCTCTAAAAGATTCGCCATCACTGTATCTTCTAGTGGTACACAGAATGCAGAAATTCCTTGACTTACGACCATAATTCAGCCCAAAATGTATGTCACTAAGAGAGACAGTTGTTAAGTGAATTTTGCCCTGTTTTGCGACTTTTCTTGCCATGGTTGTTAAGTGAATCACTGCAATCAGTAACATGACGGTTCAGTGAATCTGGCTTCCCCATTGACTTTGTTTGTCAGAATGTCGCAAAAGGGGATCAGGTAACTCCGGGATGCTACAACTGTCATAAATGTGAGTCAGTAGCCTAAGTGTTTGAAGTTTGATCATGTGACCATGAGGAGGCTGCAACAGTCGTAAATGTGAAAAATGGCCATAAATTTAATTTAATTTAAATTTAATTTTATTTAAATTGAACTAATTTAAACTAAATTTTAATTGTTCATATTTTAAATTGTTTTTAACTGATTTTAATTGAAATTTTAATAATAATAATAATGTTTAATTGGACAGCCTTTATTTAATTATTTTTATAGTTTTTAAATTGTTATTGTACTTATGTTTTTTATTGGCTGTACACTGCCCCGAGTCCCTAGGGAGAGGGGGCGGTATATAAATCAAATAAAACTCAAAAAAGGTGAGTTTTGCCTCATTTTATGATTTTTCTTGCCATATTTGTTAAGTGAATCACTGCAATTGTAAATTAGTAACACCGTTGTTAAGTGAATCTGGCTTTTCCATTTGCCAGAATGTCACAAAAGATGATCACATAATCCTAGGACACTGCAGCTATCATAAATATGAACCAGTTGTCAAGCATCCAAATGTAAATCATATGGCCACAGTGATGCAACAGTCTTATATATGAAAAATGGTTGTAAGTCACTTTTTTCAGTGCTGTTGTAACTTCAGATGGTCACTAAATTAACTGTTGTAAGTTGAGGACTACCTGTAATAATATTCATAATATTTATAGAGGTACTAGCACATGAAAAATCTATCTTGTCTATGTAAGGTAGACTTCTCATTTGCTAATACCCCTATAAATATTATGAATATTTACACTTCTAGACAAACAAAGTTAACATCCTTTGATTAGTTTATTCTGTTCATAATCATTCAAACATAATTCAATAGCATAGCAATGAATCTATTTATAGTCTATCACCCTAAAATTATTTTACGTTCTCAAGTATATAACATTAAATGAAAATGTGAATTTTGATGTGTTTGAAATATTGCAGGCCATTTCATAATTAGGAAATGAAAAAGCAAGTCACTAGATTTGTTTTTCTCCCAAACTATGTAAGTGTAATTGGTGGATATTCAGTTATTTCTCTCGAATATATAACAAACTTGATTGATAGTCAGCTTTACAGTTATGCATCAATTTTTGAAGCTTGAAACTTTTTATGGTTCAGTTTAAAATGTATTATATGGAAAAATGTGTCAGCTATTTATTTAGTGTTATGGTGTATTTAATAACCTCCATGTTTAGTCTTTAGTTTGAGTTTATTATTTTATTATAAATGTTGATTCTGTTTTTTCACTTCAATCTCTGCTTATTGGGTTGAATTTTAATTTCAGTTTATATTTGGTAGCTGGATTTTTTTTATATTATTGAATTTAGTGAATAAAACACAACTCAAAAAGAGGTGCATAAGAGCACATTTATGCATTATTAAATTTGGTTGAAATTAGTGAGATTTATTTAAGAAACTAATCTACCCTCAAGTTAAGAAAAGCTTCCCCAACTCTCTTTAGTGGTGAATGCATTTGGAACTTGCCCCTCTCCAAATGTGTGCAGTGTGCACATGCAATCCACATAAAGTATGGAGAAGCACAATCCACATAAAATATAGAGAAGAAGGAACAGAAGGCAAAAGACAATGAAACAGTAAAACAAAACGAGAAACCAGTGATTTCATACCGAAACAAAATAAAGCAAAAAAAATTATAATCCAGGCATTCAGCAAGGAGAAGAAAATTCCTTTTGCTACTTCCTTTCTCCAACAGTTCTAGATGGTTGCTGGTTTTTGTGTTTTGGCATGGGTAAGATGGAGAGTAATCACTCAATCAATTTCAAAGTTAAATTCAGGCTGCTGCTGCGGGCCTAAATTCTGGTTGTATAGGAATTCTTTTAGGGCTTTGCAACTTACTAAGCAACAAATAGAGAAGAAATTGGCTACGTTGAGATTTTCCTAGATAGATTAAATAGAAAGGAATTTGACCAAATTGTTTCAAGGGTAGGTCTTGAAATTAGCTTTTTGTCACTGTTGGGATAGGATCAAGTGATTTTTATTTCATTCCTGGAGCTGCTGTTTATTGAGTAGATTTTGCCTTGGCTAAAAGTAAAAAGCGTAAGATGAATTACCAGTGAATGGATTTACCAGTAAAAGGGAGAATTAGCAAAATTGACAGAGTCAAATTATTTTCTGCAAATAGGAGAGACATTACTTAACACACACTTCACGGTCAAATGCTATGCAGAAAAGGTTCTCTGAACTGGTATTCTTGTATTTAGGATTGGAGTGTAAGTTTGCATATATGTATATATTATTTAAACATTTCATAAAATAATTTAGGTGTTATATTTAATTAAATATGGTAAATCAAATTACAAAAAGCAAAATGAAAGCAATTGCTAGCAACTACATCCATGCAATTTCTGGGCAGTGTTACTGGAGTGGTATATCTCTTCTTTTTGGACAACCATTCTGCAAGTTTCCCCCTGAATGCTAATTAGGTTGAACGTTTAGCTCCTAAAATCAGGCAAGATTTGCTAGACTACTAAATTATAACATGCAAAATTAAGCATATTAGAAATTAAAGAAATAATTTTAGCTAAAGTAATCCATTTTAAATTATGTCTTTTAATATTTAGTATTAATAACATCAGGGTGGGCATTATATCCAAAATAAACTAACTGAATTCTTTGTTTAAAATAATTGTATGATGTAGCATTAATGTATACCTATAGTGCAGTATATCTCAGATGTAGCCATAGTGCAAATTTCTGGGCTTAAAATAATGTTGCTGTTAGTCAGAGGTTTTATAAATATAATTCATTAAGAGTCAGTCAAAATACTTGAAGGAAAATTGCAGATATAACCCAGTAAACAGGATTTTACCGTGAGAGGGTTTAAAAGGCTTCAGCAAAAGAAATGAACAAAAGTGTTTCATTCTATCTTGATGATATAGAACTTAACCAAGGTTAACTACAACACTTATAATACTTAATATAGCTTAGTATATTTAATATACTTTTAGAAAGTTATTGAATCTTACTAGTGACCAAAAACTTTCGGATATTTACCTTGCATTCTTGATAAATTCAGCTTCATGCTTGGTTGAATGTTATTTCCTATGTAGTACAACAAAATGAAAGTGCCAGCAACTTTTAAAAAATAGATATTAAAATAGTTCACAGAAAACTTTAATTGTAAAATTCTTTAAAATGTTAGTTATTAAAGTATTTAATCTTATGTTATACTTCAGTGGCTTTTCCTTCTGCAGTTAGATCATTTGTCTACCCACCTTCTTCTCAAAGGACTAAATTGTTTCCTTGCAGCAATTTTATAGAAAGATTAACAAGCCAAGTTGCTTATTGTGATCTGTCTTTTTTCGTAAGTTAGTTTCACTAAAGATGCAGCTGCAATTAGAAACAGATATGAGCTTAATTAAAATATTAACATCAAAAATGAGAAGTTAATTATACAAATAATATTGGATAGTTCAAATACATGTCTTATTTTTTGAAAACTTGCAAAGTTGAATGAAATGAAATCGTTTTTTTAAAAAGTCTAATAAATAGGTTTTTGTTATGCATTTGTCAGTTCAGTCTCAAAAGTCATTTTCTTCGTGTAACAAAAACCTCTTTTCTTTACTCTCCTTTGAGGTTGGTATATTCAACAGCAAGACTATATTACTAATGAATATGTGCCTAATTGGGACTTTTGAGGGGAGTGAGAGGACTGCACTACATCAGTATAATGGGGAAAAATACTATTTTGTTTAAATTCCACCTATTTGTATTAGGTTGTTCAGTGTGAAAGATATACACAGTAGTGGTGTGCAAAACATTTCAAATATAATCTTTGGAACCTAGTAATGGGCACATTTTGTGCCTGGAACAGTTCCAAAATGGCAGAAAGATATTTGAATGCTTCTGGTACTGCAGTTCGAAATTTGAAATAGAGTGCTTTAAATTTAAAAGAGAGAAACTCATTGATTTCAGCTTAAGTTAATTTTCAAAAACAATTGAGAAAATAATACATTTAAATGTGTGTGTGGGATCATGTTTTTTGATTAGGTGTAAATACTTATCAACAGATAATGGTGAAATTCCAAAGAAAAGTTTCTGTGCAACTTTTTTTCCTCTTAATATAAAAAAGCACACATATCTTTTTTTAAAATTGCATTACTAACAAAGGGAAAGTTTTTTATCCACACGGAATATTTGCTGGATGGCTATTAACAAATAGTGAAAATAATTTGTGACATAGTAACTCACAAAATATTATATTTTGTTTATAGGCTTGTACCCAAAATCTATTTTGTGCCTGCCTATTTGGTATTTTATCTTTTTTGTTTCTAAAGCACTGCAAAAAAAAAAAAAAAAGTGATATGGCTGAGGAAGAGTGTAAATTGCTAACCAGTCAGGAATCAGCCCTGAGCTAATGAGTTGTTAGGCAGGCTGAATCCTTCCTGGAACCCCTAGTGCATTTATCATTGTGACATTGACAGAGGGTGAACGTGCTCCATGAACTGTTGTTTTTTTGTTTGTATGGCATACTATGCATTTAATCATATCATCTTAAGTGGGATTTCTTTAAGGTGAAATAGTTAATGTTTTAGAGCACTTACTTTATGCCTTCTACAATTTAAAAAAGCCTACCTAGCTGCTAATCAATTTTTTTTGCCCAATTTTTTATGTTCTTAATAATTTGGGTATAACACAATAATTGTCTTCTGTGGATATTGTGCTTTTTGCATTCTGTAGCAAAGGTACCATCACAAAGCCCTTCAGACTGCCACCAAATGTAGTGAGGAGGAAGTAGGGATGCTGAGAAGGGTCATTGCTTCTGGTGGCAGTCTGAAGGGCTTTGTAATGGGACCTTTGCTGCAGAAAGCAAAAAGTCATCATCCCCCCACCAACCATCTTTTCAACCTTTGGGAACTTAACTGCCACTTGCCTTAGCCTCTTAAGTAACTCATCTTTTAAATTAATAAACTAGTTCTGTGAGGCAACCTGTGTTTGGTAATTTGGGTTACTAAGACCACAGTACCGTACTTTTTTTGGGGGGAAGTAAGTAACATTGATTTCACGGGGGCTTACTTCTGAGCAGATATTATATGTCAGGACAGCACTACCAGAGTTATCTTTTATGAGATAAATAAATTAACGATGAACATGTTTTGTAAAGATATATTGCATAGTGTTTCAATACTGAATTGTAAAGATTATTTATATCTGATTCTATAACTCAGCTGTGCCTTATACATTAGCTTTTTGTTTCCCCTTCCCCTTTTCAGGAAATATAAATGTTACTCTTCATGTATGGGATATTGGAGGCCAAACAATAGGAAGCAAGATGCTGGACAAGTATATCTATGGTGCACAGGTATGGTTAAATAATTATAAACTACCATAGTTTCTTACTATTGGTCTTCCTAGAATGTTTATTTAAAAAATAATAATTTACAACATAACTTTAACTGAATATGTCTTGTGAATATATAAATGAAATTTATTTGAACATTCATCACAGATCATCACAGATCAAAGGATGTTTTGGGCAAGTGCTAGGACAGTACTTTTTTTTTTAATGAATGAGATTTGTCCCTAATAGTTCTCTGAAACAGATGTTGCTTGCTTTATATTGTGTATTTTCAATTAAAAATAGCAGTTTTTATCACAGTTATCTAGATATCCCCATGATGGTTGACTACAGATATTTCCTATTGAGAAAAAGGAGAAGGAGGAAATTAAGGGCAATCCTATAGCATTAAATTTAGCTAGCTGAATTTCTAGGGGAAGTTACAGATGGTAATCTATTAGATAAATCTTTTTATAAAACAATGAAAATAAATAGTACTTTGCAAGCAAAGAAACTTACATTAAAGTGTAGGTAATCCTCAGGTTACGAGCGTTCCCTTAGCAAATGTTTGAAGTTATGCGAAAAGTGCCTCTTAGTGTTTGCAAACAAGGCTCAAAACTATGAACCTTGCAGCACCATGGCAGTTGTTTGCCCTTACGAACAACCACAGAGGCTCTGCAACATTTGTCCAGCATGTTGGCAGCTGAAATGGAGCTTCTGAGGGGAGAAGCCGCCTCTCAGAAGCCCTGTTTGTCCCTCTGCGGGTCTCCCTGGCCCCTTGCAGGCTGAAATGAAGCCTCCGGGGACTGGATCTGGCCCTCGGATGTTCTGTTTGGCCTGCTACAGGCCTCCTCTGGCATGTTGCAAGCTGAAATAGAGCCTCCGGGGGCCAGATCTGAGCCTCTGGGGACCGGATCTGACATTCTGGCACTAAGTTCGGCCCTGCATGGGCTCCCCCGGCCTATTGCAAGCCAAAATGGAGCTTCTGGGGATCGGATTTCCCCCCCCCCCCGGCTCCATTTTGGCCTGCAATGGGCCAGGGGAGGCCCACACAAGGCTGAATGGAGCATCGGAGGGATGCATGAGACTGGAGATGAGACTGCTTGCTAGATCTTCGCAAGGTGACCAGATGCGGCAGATCGGGGGAAAGCAGTTTGGGAAGCATGAGGTATTTCAGTGGATTGGGGAAACCTTGTGGGTGGTCTTAGACAGGTGGCCTGTTCCATCAGTAGGCCCCCCCCATGGCCTTCCCAACCCTGAAATAACTCGTGCACTTGATGAGCCTAACATTCGATTCATGAATGCATGGACGAAAGTAAGTGATCACATTCAAGATATGAAATTCAGTCTCACAAATCCCCGTGTTACTAATGGAATGGGCAGTCTCCATTATATTCATAACTCAAGGACTACCTGTGTGGTGTACTAATCATAGTTAACACATATATAACATGCATGATTTTTATAACAAACTTTTAGATACTATGAAAAAAGTCTACACACCCCTGTTAAAACATCAGGTTTCTGAGGTAAAAAAATCAGACCAAGATAAATAATTTCAGAATTTTTTCCACCTTTTATATAACATATAAAATGTACAATTACAAACAAATTGAAAAATATAAAAATAAAAAGCTTATAATAACGTGCACTCTTAAATTTAATACTTTGTTGAAGCACCTTCTGATTTTATGACAGCATTCTGTCTTTTGGGGTAGGAGGCTGTCAGCATGGTATATCACAGAGTACACCTCCTCACATTTTGTAAATATTTAAGTATATCTTTTCATGTGACAATACTGAAGAAATGACACTTGGCTACAATGTAAAGTAGCAAGCATACAGCTTATAGAACAGTGTAAATGTTCTGTCTCCTCAAAATAATGCAGCCATAAATGTCTAAACTGCTGGCAACAAAAGTGAGTACACCCCTAAGTAATAATGTCCAAACAAGGCCCAAATTGTCAATATTTTGTGTGGCCTTCATTATTTTCCAGCACTACCTTAACTCTCTTGGACATAGAGTTCACCAGAGCTTCACAGGTTGCCACTGGAGTCCTCTTCCACTCCTCCATGATGATGTCACGGAGCTGATGAATGTTAGAAATCTTGCGCACTTCTACCTTCCATTTCAGGATGCCCCACAGATGCTCAGTAGGGTTTAGGTCTGGAGACATGCTTAGCCAGTCCATCATCTTTATTCTCAGCTTCTTTAGCAAGGTAGTGGTCATTTTGGAGGTGTGTTTTGGGTCATTATCATGTTAGAATACTGTCCTAGTCTCCAAAGGGAGGGGATCATGCTGTGCTTCAGTATGTCACAGTACATATTGACATTCATGGTTCCCTCAATGAATTGTAACTCCCCAGTGCTGGCAGCATTCATGTAGCCCCAGACCATGACATTCCCATCACCATGCTTGACTATAGGCAAGACACACTTGTCTTTGTACTGCTCATTTGGTTGCCGCCATACATGCTTGACATTATTTGAACCAAATAAGTTTATCTTGGTGTCATCGGACCACAGGACATGGTTCCAGAAATCCATGTCCTTAGTCTGCTTGTGTGCAGCAAACCGTTTGCAGGCTTTCTTGTGCATCATCTTTAGAAGAGGCTTCCTTCTGGGACGACAGCGCTGCAGACCAATTTGATGCAGCGTGCAGTCTGAGCACTGACAGGCTGACCCTCCCAACCCTTCAACCTCTGCAGCAATGCTGGCAGCACTCGTATGTCTATTTCCCAAAGCCAACCTCTGGATATGACGCTGAGCACGGGCACTCAACTTCTTTGGTTGACTGTGGTAAGTGGAATCTGTCCTGTTAAACTACGCCACCAACTCTTGGCCACCATGCTGCAGCTCAGTGTCAGGTTCTTGGCAATCTTCTTTTAGCTTAGCCCATCTTTATGTAGAGCAACAATTTGTTTTTTTCAGATTCTCAGAGAGTTCATTGCCATGAGATGCCATGTTGAACTTCCAGTGACCAGTATGAGAGAGTGAGAGCGATAACACCAAATTTAACACACCTGCTCCCCTTCACACCTGAGACCTTGTACCACTAATGAGTCACATGACACCAGGGAGGGAAAACAGCTACTTAGGCCCCATTTGGACATTATCACTTAGGGGTGCACTCACTTTTGTTGACAGCAGTTTAGTCATTAATGGCTGTGTGTTGTATTATTTTGAGCGGTCAGCACATTACACTGTTACACAAGCTGTATAGTCATTACATTGTAACCAAGTGTCATTTTTTCAGTGTTGTCACATGAAAATATATACTTAAATATTTACAGAATGCGAGAGGGTGTACTCACTTCTGTGATACACTGTATCTTTCATTGGGAATCTTTGCCTCCTCTTCCTTGCAGAAGCACTTTAAAACTGTCAGATTGCAAGGACATCTCCTGTGAACAGGTCACCCTATAAATTTTCAATTGGATTCAGGTGCTGGTTTGGTTAGACCATTCCAGAACTTCGATCATCTTTTGGTAAAGCCATTCTCCATAGTGCTGAGGAATAGAATCCAAGCACGAGCATGTCTCCATCAGTAGATCATACGATTGAGCCAATCAACTTTTACTGTGCCTCCTTTGCTGATAGCCCCAGTTTTTTGGCTCAGTCAGAGATAAACAAACGTGAGTTATCAGAGCTCCTCAGGAGATTTTAAGCTTGGATTCTAATTATCAACTTTTCTAAAATTATAAACTGCCTTTATCTCTGCTGGCTGGTAGAGATAACTAGATTAGGGCTGCCCAGATGGGGAGAACCTTGCGATGAGTCCAGAGAGACTTACAGTCTCATGGAGCCTTCAGGGAGTTGAGTGAACAGTCCTCCTCCCAATCATTGCCTGTGTCCTTCAGGAGGGAAAGAGCACTGTATCAGGCCTTGAGTTAAGTGACGCTCAACCAGTTTTTCCATCCTTCTGGTTACAAGCGCTTCCCTGGAAAGGGAGAAAGTACCGCTGCAGGCCGTCGGCTAAGCTCCACACTGGCCCAGGAGACCCTGGTTCACAGATTTAATCAATCTGTCCATTTCCAAGCCCTGGAGGATTCCCACGAACAGGCTGGTTCTTTAGCAGGGCAATCTAGTCCACCCAGAACCAGAGTGGCTACAGCTGTCTGTCTGGAGATTGAGCGGCACAACCTTTCTGACATGGTCATTCGGACAATACAGGTCTCAAGGCGGCAGTCAGCCACTCGCATTTACGAGGCCACGTGGAAAATCTTCTGTCCCTGGTGCAGGAGATCACAAATCAATCTTCTTTTCACTTCTATTGCTCATGGTCTTGAGTTTCTTCAAGAAGGGTTGGACAAGGGTCTTTCCCCGAACACCCTGCACCAACGTGGCAGCTATGTCAACTGTCTTGAAATGGGGGACATTAGAGTTCTTGTCCCAGCACTCCACAGTCTGCTTGTTCCTGGGGGGGACGTCCAATCTCAGACCGAAGGTTGTTCATAGATATCCCACAAGGGACTTACCCAGGATACTATGGACTATCACTACAGCCCTGTTTGAACCACTACATGAGGCCAGTTTACGTCTTCTGTCACTGAAGGTGGCTTTTCACACATTTCCTTTTTTTCCCCCACAGTATTTTTATTTATTTATTTCTTTACACACATAGAGTAGATAGAGTAGATACAAATATAATTCCCTCCCAACCCCCCCAACCACTAACTTCTACTGTATGCAAACTTAATAACTCCAAACACAATGTATATTATACAATCCTTTCACATTCTATCCCCTGCTCACTATCTTAT
>JAEANM010021610.1:0-11805 GCA_017656035.1 Myanophis thanlyinensis
TCTGGAGATGAGCTGAAAGGCAAAAAGGGAATTGGATTGTTCCCTCCCATATTTGGGTAACCAAGTACCTCCACAGATATATATATGTGGAAATGTGCCAGCCCGGGCATTTCCTGGGGTTAGGGATTTGTTTATAAGTCTGGAGACGTATTCTGTATTTGAATGTATTCTGTGTCCTGTGCTTTGTGTGACTGTACCAATGGAAGCTCATTCAATTTCTCTGCACACGTGTTGTGCATTGACAATAACGGATTGAATTGAATTGAATTGGTTGTTTTCTGATCTCTGGAGAGGTAACACAGTTAGTTGTATCAACACTTTGGCAGGGCCCACCGTGTCACAAGAACATGGAAGATGGGCAAGGAGAAAAGGAAGTTCTCAACATCTGTGAGGAAGAAAGTTTCAAGGATTGAGTACATCATATGGGCTTTCATATGCGTCCATACCTTTCAAGTAGTCAGATGAGTCAAGAAAGATTTTTCTCTCTGTAGGTATTTCAAACATAGTCTAATAGTAATGTATTCTAATCTTCCACCAGAAGAAGCTCTTTTTTTTTCATTCATGTAACTGAAAAAAGGGAGGGGAATGCACCGAGGACAAGTCTCTGAGACTTTAAAACAGTGGGGGAACATGTCATCATTCTAATTAAAAACAAAATGGCCTTCAAGACATTGAGTACCTTATATTTCTTTAATCTCAGAATAGCTTATTAAAAACAATTATTATTATTATTTTCTTCCTCTGCTGACAGCAATGAACTGTGCCTTCATTATTTCAGGCTTTCTGGGTCTTTTTTTTTTTTTTTTTTTTGAAAAGTACGGTAGTTGTAAGTACTGCACACAGTAGGATTATCAAAAGCACTTGTACCAAAGCAAGATTATATTAATTAGGGTTGTCTGTGCACTTCTACCCTGTAATATAGACTCCATCCTCTGGCACTCAGCTCATTAATTTCAAAAATGCATGCTACTAAAACTCTTATCTTGGTTTTTTTTTTTACTTAATTAAATTATGAAGATGAAACTTAATAAAATCAGAGATTTTAAAATGTCATTCAGGGTACTGCTACAATTAAGAGATCAAATATTCATAGTTTGGGGGTACTCAAGTGGGCAAGAACATTTATGACTGGTTTTATTTTTGACTACTTTTTTCCTTGACTGGACACTTTTTCAGATTCAATAACATTATGGTTTGTAAGGAGGACAATTTTCCAGGCAATGATCTGAGTAGTAGCAATTAATTCAGGCAGATTCTTTGGATCTCTTTTAGACACAATGAAGATTTGGGCTCTACTCTAGCACAGCGCATGTGTGAAGCAACCAGGCAGTAAGAAGTTTGATGTGCTATTGAGTGGTAAATAAAGAACAGCAGAAGTCAGCTCTCTACTTGAGTTGTCAATAAATTAGATTTCAGGTGTATTTAAAGTACCAAGAGTGCGTAGTCTTACCTAGAACTTACCTAGATGATGTAGCCCTACCTAGATGATGTCAACTAGTGGAACATCAGAAGGAAGACCTGTTTCTTGGTCTGTTTGATTGAGTTGAGAGTCATAACATCTTGTAGAAGACTAAATGTCTCTAGAGATTCTCAATTATCCAGGTCATGGTTGTCTCAAAGGCACTTTTTTTTTCCCCAAAAGGCAACTGGACTTTCTTGGTTAGTTTTTCCTTTGAAAACATTTCACTTCTCATCCAAGAAACTTCTTCAGTTCACAATGTGGACAGTTTATAGACAATTCACAAAGTCCATATGGCCTTTTGAATAGCACCTTTGAGACAACCATGATCTGGATGATTGAGAATCTCTAGAGATATTTAGCCTTCTACAAGATGTTACAGCCCCCAGCTCGATCAGATGCCAGATGCTCCAAATTAAAATTTACACCGCTGTAGGAAACTGACCTCCTAAATATATGGAAAGCACTATAAGCATACCTTTGTCCTATAGAGCCGTGGTGGCACAGTGGTTAGAATGCAGTACTGCAGGCTACTTCTGCTGACTGCTGGCTGACTGCAATTTGGCAGTTTGAATCTCACCAGGCTCAAGGTTGACTCAGCCTTCTATCCTTCCGGGGTGGGTAAAATGAGGAGCCAGATTGTTGGGGGCAATAGGCTGACTCTGTAAACCACTTAGAGAGGGCTGTAAAGCACTGTGAAGTGGTATATAAGTCTAAATGCTATTGCTATTGCTATAGATTTAAATAGGAGAATACTAGGCAAACTTAATTTACCTCCTGTTGAAAGCAATTATTGTCCAATTAATGTAAAACCGGTCTCAGCATCTTTTTTAATCTGGCAAACCCTCAATGATCAAGTCTAGAAACTGAACCCTGACTCACATCTATGCCTCTTCTATGCCTCTGTGCTGTATGTCATGAACATTGACCAAATGGGCTTCATCTGATATTCCTCCATCTTGATCAAGTTTTATGCACCCCTCTGTGTGGCTCCAGGAGGAAGGCTGGTATAAGAATAAAATAAATCAGGGTTTGTTCCATTTTAAAAAAACAACAACAACAACAGCTATTTTATCCTGCTTTTCTATTCAGGTCATCTTCATTCTTAAATATGATGGTTTTAAGCCATATGCTCATATGTGAACCATTCCATCAATTCCAGTTTGCACTACGTGCTATAGGGTTTCAATAAGATGTGGTTTTCCTATCCATCTTGCTCGAGTGATTGATTGTGCAGATCATTCTGTGGGACTCTTTTGTCTCAAGGAGACGTCACTGGGAATGTAACTGTAAAAGTAGTAGTTGCAGCAGGATTCACCTGACCGACATTTTGTCAATTGTCCTAGTTACTATTTAATGGAGAATATATCGAAGGTAGGCACCTTACATTATAAATGGATGAATTCAGCCTTCCGATAAACAACGAATAGGTGTTACTGCAAATTAACCCCCAAAATTATTTTGTTTAAAAGACTTGGAATCCACCGAGCATGATTTATGTAAATTGCTTCTTGCACTACTGTGATTTAATCTCTACTTTATAGAGATAAAATAATAAGAGGCAAATAATATAAATTGTCAACGTACAGCCCAGAGACATAAGGTAATAGATATCATATCCTAATAAGAATAATACTTTTTTAAAATATGATTATTTGGCTGGATCTAAAGAGTCATCTGAGAAAATGTCCACCCATTAAAAAGGTGATGGAAAGGAAGAATTTTTTTTTTTACTTATCCTCACTTCCATCTCTTATAGTTTAGAAAATGTTTCCTGTAGAACCAGAAAACTATTACATTCTCAACATACTATCACAATTGACCTCAAAAGTTCTATTGCTTAAGTGAGCTTTGACTCATTTAAAAACCTGTCTTGTCACAGGTGTGGAGTTGAATCACTGCAGCTGTTAAGTTAATAATTCACTGTTGAGTGAACCTGGCTTCCCCATTTGCTTTGCTTGTCAGAAAGTCACAAAAGGAGATCACGCAACTCCAGGACACTAAAACCATCATAAATGTGAGTTGGTAGTCAAGTGTCTGAATTTTGATCACATGACCATGGGGATGCTGCAATGGTCGTAAGTGTGAAAATGCTGTTGGAAGAAATATCTATCTGGGTTCAGTTCCAAGTGGGGATAAAGACACTGGAAACATGGAGGCTATTTGGAAAGATGGTTTATTGGTGAACAGGTCCACATGGTTTGAGGTCCTGGGCACATGGGTGAGAGAGAGGGATAGATTTATACCCTCTCTTGGGCTATGACCTTGCTGCCTGTTCCTGTAGCAAGGGCAAGTATCCTGATTGGTTGTAGGGTCCCATGTGGCCATGGGTCACGATTCAAGTTTGGTTGAAGCTTTTTGGCTTTGTTTGTACCATGTGGTGAGTTGAGTAATCCAACCATGTCCTGAGGGTGAAGGCCTTTTGTGTTGTAGATAAAGCTGGCTCAGACTTTTGTCTTGCAGATAGGTTGGCACCAAAATAGCTGCTGGAGCTATTAACAAAGGTGCAGCTGCTTTCCAAGAGCATGTTTCTCATTTAGGGAAAGATATTCTGCCCTTTTTAATATTTCCTGGAATATTTCATTCTCCTAGGAGTAGGGTAGGTGCTAATTTTCTACAAAGGTCATAAGTCACTTTTTACAGTACCATTGTAACTGTGAATGGTCATTTAATGACTGTAAGTCAAAGAATACCTGTATATAGGTAGGGAAGAGAATCGCACAAAATAATTTCTTCTATGATTTCCATTTGTGAGAACTACTGTTAGGATCCCAAGTAGAAGAACAATGGGGAAGACATCTTGAAGTGCTAGTATTTGGAGGGTGGGGTATAACATTCAACAGTCAACAGTCTTGCAATGCTCCCCAAAATGGCTCCCCAAACATTTATTTAATGAATTTTTAGATGGCAAAAGAACACAGATAAAATTAGTAGGACGGGGCTGAAAAAAATAACTGTTGGTTAATCTCAAGCCAATGGAGGATTCTGTACATATAAAGTACTTTTCAAAAAAATGCAAGAGGGCACATTCTTTCTGAAAATTAAAGAATGGATGACCCACAAATAAAGGAAATACTGACGCTGTCTTGAGAAGTCAGTTTAATAAGTTTATAAATTAAAACAGCCTACTAATAGGTAAAAACAGCCCAGGATGGTTGCAAAATGTTTTTGTTATCTTCTAAAGCAGGGGTGGGGAACGATGGCCACTTTATGACTGGTGGACTGCAACTCCCAGAATTCCTGAGCTCAGGAATTCTGGGAATTGAAGTCCACCAATCATAAAAGGCCCATCGTTCCCTACCCCTGTTCTAAAGCATATTTTCTATTTCACACCTATGCACACTGCTGTTTCACAGTTAGCACTTAATTTTAATTCCCTGCCACCAATCGGACCTGTTATTGATGTATAACAATGTATGTGTGTCATTGCTCTCACATGGATTGCACCATGAGAATAAGTACATGGTTAACTGATTTATTAGCTATTCATTTCAAGCTCGTCTTCAGAAGTTTCAGAGAAACAATACCGAGGCGCCCCTAAGATGGCTGATCAGTGCTCTTCAAAGACAATTTAAGGAACCGGCCTATAGATGTTCGCCCTTCCCTTACGGTGTCCCTCTAGCGCCATTCTAATCCCATTGTGACTTGATTATTTTATAGCAAAGTGCTCCGCAGAGGCCTGTAATTGGCACACCAGTTCAAATTAGATTGCTGTGTGTTTAGGAAAGCAGAGGTCATTTTACATATGCCGTACCACTCATTAAGAAGGGAAGGTCAGCATTGGGGGCTTATTTTTTCTCCTCATTATTACGGGGGGGGGGATATTATGGATGGTGCATGATGGAAAAGTTACATTCAGAGGAAAGCTTACGGTGGCTTGTTTGAGGAAGTCGATTCTAATTCTACCCATACGAGCAATAAGGAAGGTTTTCTCCTGGCTTCATTGTTATCAACTGATAGTATTCAAAACACTGAGGCCGTCACTATTTGCAATTTTGTTAAAGCAAGGATGAGAAACCAGGCACTTGTGAACGCTAGACAAATTTGAAATCTCTGCTCGGCAGTCTACAACGCACTCAGGCCTAGAGAAAGAGGCTGCTGAAATATCTTTGAATATTAGTAGCTCGGGTTGGTAGCTATATTGTTGGTTTGAGCTCCGAGCTTGGTGATTTGGTGGCAAACATTTCATCCAGTGGTGGAATTCAAATTTTGTTTACTACTGGTTCTGTGGGCATGTCTTGGTGGGTGTGGCTGGGGGGGTCATGTGACTGGTGGGCAGTTTCTGAAAGCAGGGCAACAAAGATTAGGTTAGAAACAACCCCAGAATGTTTTTTTTTCCTGCCTTCCTTACAGGATTAACCCTGTAAAGTGGAAAAAACAAAAACAAAAGGAGATTTCTTCTAACAACTGGTTCTCCAAACTGCTTAGAAAATTTACTACTGTTTGCTAGTTTGCTAGAACCTGCTGAGTTTCACCTCTGCAGATAGGAATCACAACCAAATGAGCTAATTCTACTTTATTGTAAAGCTTTTTTTGATGAAATCTTGCAAGGAGAAAACTACAATCCCCCCCTGTCTCTTTTACTGCCCAAGAAACTAGAAAGGGTCTCTTCTGAGCCTCTTGCCTCACCCACTATTTAGTTGCAAGGTGTGCTATCTCTTATCTGACATTCCCTTGACAGAATCTCTTCCGGTCACCTTCCCACATACCATTAGAGTCATGTACTATGAACTTCCTTTGACGTGATGGAATATAGTAAGGAGGTGGATTCTCAGGAGGAAGGGCAGGCATTTCAGAGGAGTAAGAGGCAACTCCTTCCAGATATTATGTATGAGAGAAAGAGGGTGAAGACAGGCCCTCCCTAATAGTTCACCGAGAATATTGTACAGTATGATAGATGAAGATAGTACAATCTTCAGACTGGCAAGGTTTTGTTTGTTTTCAGCGGGAAACAATAAAGAATTCAGCTTGGAAGAACCATTGTTGGTTTTGTGGCCTGACATTTGAAAATTAGTCAATTGTGCCTTTAATCTTTCCACTAAGAGGGACATGAAAGCATTTTACTTTTGTTGTATTTCATGCTTTTGTAGTCCCAGAGCAATGGCAAATAGTCCGTAGTGGAAATAATGCATGTAACTCACTGTTTTTGGGAGGAAAAAAAAAAAAGCTGGAATATTTTTTTTCCCTCTGCTCAGAAAAAAAAGAGAATTAATCTAATCCAGTTCAGCAAAGAATAGAGTTAATCCATTCCAATTCACCGAAGAGCTACAGTGAATTAGGGAGTCAAAAAATGAATTCTCCAAAGTCACACGAAGTTCTTCTGATGACTCCAAGATATGGATTTCTCCTGCAGATCTGTTCTCTTAGTATTTACACAATGGTGAATTAGAAATTTGATATGTTGTCATGAATAAAACAGGGCAGAAGAATATAATCTAGTCGTGTAAATTGGGACATACATCCAGTTATTGTACGTATTACATGGCTCCAATGTTTGAATTTGGAGGAGAGAGAAAGACATAATTAGAGTGGTTCTCACCTGAAAGAAGTATTCTCCATCGCAGCTACTCTAATTTAAAATAACTGCAAAGTTTTGGCTTTCTGCTCCAAACAATTCAAAATATTAGCCTGAATGCCATGGGGAAAAATAATAATATTAAAGTTTGACTGGAAACTAGATACAAGTAATACAAATGCTGGAAAAGCAAAAGTCAACGTGATTAATATTGCAGAGCCTGTTCTAATGGAAACTAATATTTATCTTTGCCCATGAAATATTTTGCCATTCCTCCTTGCACCATCAAATAGGAAAGGGGAGAAGACCAGAGGTCAACTTCCATTTATGCCTAAAATTCTACTTCTGCACTCACCTTGTCTTAGATTCCATTCCCCATCATTCTTGATTACTGAACATCCTAATTGGATTGTATGGAATTGGTGACACAAAACATCCAGAGGGACTACCAGTATCTTGCACCACTTGACTTGACTTGAACACTGGGCCCTTTCTCATAAAATGAAATTCAGTGTAGATAAAAGTAAGGTTTTACACTTGGGCAAGAAAAACCAATGGTATAGCAATAGCACTTAGACTTATATACCACTTCACAGTGCTTTACAGCCCTCTTTAAGCGATTTACATATTGCCCTCAACAATCTGCGTCCTCATTTGATTGACTTCGGAAGGATGGAAGGCTGAGTCGACCCTGAGCCGATAAGAATTGAACTGCCGAACTGCTGGCAGCCGGCAATCCCCAGAAATAACCTGCAGTACTGTATTCTAACCACTGTGCCACCATGGCTCTTAAAGGTACAGACTAGGTGAAACTTGGTTCAGTGTCAATAACTGTGAGAGAATCTTGGAGTCCTGGTGGACTTAAATATGAGCCAATACTGTATGGCAGCAGCCAAAAAAAAAAAAAAAAGCCAATGCAATCCTAGGCTACATTAATAGTAGAGCCACAGCAGTGCAATGGTTTGAATGCAGTACTGTAGGCTACTTCTGCTGACTGCCGGCTGCCTGCAAGTCGAATCTCACCAGGCTCAAGGTTGACTTAGCCTTCCATCCTTCTGAAGTGGTTAAAATGAGGACTTCTGGATTGTTGGGGGCAATATGCTGACTCTGTAAATCACTTAGAGAGGGCTGTAAAGCACTCCGAAGCAGTATATAGGTGTAAGTGCTATTGCTATTGCTAATAGAATCAAGATCACATGAAATTCTAGTGCCGCTTTACAAAGCCTTAGTAAGACCTCTCTGGAAAGTGCAGAGAAGAGCAAGAAGGATTATTAGAGGACTGGAGGCTAAAACATACAAAGAATGGTTGCAGGAATTGGGTATGTATAGTCTAGTGAAAAGATGGATTAGAGGCAACATGATAGCAGTATTCCAATATTTAAGGGGATCTTACAAAGATAAGGGGGTCAACCTACTTCCCCAAAACACCAGAAGGCAAGACAAGAAACAGTGAATGGAAACTAACCCAGGAGATAAACAACCTAGAACTACGGAGAAATTTCCCAACAGTGAGAGCAACCAACCAATAGAATGACTTGCCTTCAGAAGTTGTGGGAGGCTTTCAAAAAAGAAACTGGATGGCCATTTGTCTGAAATGATATAGGGTCTCCTGCTTCTGAAGGGGTTTGGATTAGAAGACTTACAAAGTCCCTTCTAATGTTCTATGTTTTACATCTACTCTCACTGCTTCAAGAGGAAGTTTGGAAGTGTTTTGTCAGTGTATTCATGAACTGGAATTGGGCTTAGCAACAAGGTCAGCCAATGGGGACTGGGACAGTCTGAAACCTGGGCGTGGCTTAGCTCTGTGCTCAGCTCTGAAACAGAAACTGAAATTTAAGTAGACTGTGCTGAGCTGTAAACTGCAACTGCAACTGCAGCTGCAACTTCTCTCCTCTCTGCTTGTGTTTGCTTGTATTTACTGCCACATTGGAAGGGCCTGCTTTTGGTATTGTATTCCTATTTCACATGTTATGTTATATATAAAGAGAAGTTATTGGATCCTGCTGAGTTCACTTACTTTGTGTGCTTCTGTATGTGTTTGCTGCTGACATTCCCTCCCCCTGACCCTTTCTAGATAGACCTGAAGACTGGCATTTCTCAGATAAGCTTAACTTTAAAAAAAAAAAGAAGAAGAAAACCAGAGAAAGCAGAGAAGAGAAAACAGATCACATTACACAGAGAACAAGAAATCTCTGGTGCATTCTTGGCCTCCACCTCCCTTTCCTTCCAAGCTGGCTCTTAGACAATCTGGCTGGTTCAAAACAATAAAATGAACCATTTTTTGATCAATATCCTTCCCCTAATGTTCTCTCATTGTTATTTTTATGTCTCCACTGGAACAGTGAAATCTATGCCCATTTCGGAATCGGAGCATAAGAGTTTATAGTGGCCCCTTTTGCCATATCAAAAGGGGCTTCTCATTTAATGACTTATAGCCAGCAGTCAAACTTCAAATGGCAAATGACAGGTCAAAGAGAGTTCATGCCTAATAATGAAGGAAATAAACCCCAATAATTAAAAAAAAAAACAACCACCACCACTACCAAATCAGTGACTGAGGAACAGCGCATATGAAATTATATCCGAAACATCAATAACGATGTTTTTCCCTTACAATTATTATTAGCTTGGTAATAGTCATTCCCAACCAATCCCTTTCTGCTGATTTAGTAAAGAGCAACTAATAATGAGGAGAGGTCAAATGTACAAACCAAATGACACTGTATTCCCTGGATGTTTAATATTGTTTCTAATGAGGAAATAAATGCCTAGCAGTATTTTTGTTGGGAGGATATGTTTCCCTGACCAAAATTAATCTAGCAAGGGTAACATATTCCAACAGAAGCACATTTAACTCATTCTTCTGATATGCGGTGCGTGTATCTCCATTTCACAAGGGGGTTGTGAAATGAGGGGCTTTCCGCAAATATGGGGAGGGGGTGTTGTATGACAGCAACCTAAAGATAGGATTGTATAGACTACTATGGTTACAGTCACGAAAGAATGAGTAAGAATAGGTTGTAACGGAAGAGAGGTCTCTTATCATTTCCAAGCAGTTTACGCCAACTGGAAAAGCAATCCCTAAAAAAAAATGTGTCCTTCTATAGTGAGAGATGTTTGTTTGTTGTTTGTTTGTTTAAAAAGGAAAGAAAATCAGTTCCATTCAGGAAGTCAAAATCAGTTAAGTGCACGGAAGTAAATAAAATATACCAGCAATTGTTTTTTCCCCTCCTCTCTTTTTGTTTAATGGTGACAGTTGGGAAAATTGTCTAGAGTTTTCATGGCAAGGTTTTTTAGAAGTTGTTCACCTTTGTTGCCTTCCTAGAGCTGAGAGAAAGTGACTGTGCCAAGTTCACTCAAGTTGGCTTCGTGCCCAAGATGAGACTAGAACTCCTGGTCACCTGGTTTCTGGCCTGATGCATATTGCAACCCAGAACACTTACCCGGGATACTGATTGAATAGCATGGAATGTATAGGTGATAGATATATTCAGTTAAAACTCAGGACACCGGAATCTGGCATAGATAAGAAGAAAGTGTCTTTGACTAGGTTTTATACTGTTCAGATGAGATGATTGATACCTGTCTCTCTGCTCAACAATAAACAATAGTATACATAGGTAGAAGAATCCAGCATCTGGAAACAATTTAACAAGACACATGAGAATGAACAAAGAACAGGCTATTTTCTTGTCATATATCTCTACATATTGACAAAGGGTCACAGGCTGGTATGCAAGCAAGGAATGAAGATGTTATTTTTAATCAGGCTAGGTCCAGATTAAGAGCAATTTAATTAAAGCATTTTATCAAGCATTATAGTGAGACTAGATCAAGAAAAGTCTACTCAGTCTGTGTTACATCAAAAATATTTTTTTGGGCTGATTGCACACTTTAGATTCTACATTGGGGCAAAACAATGTCAGTGTATAACCATGTTTTGAAAATCTAAGAGTTGAATTTAGTAGTAAGCGGTCCATGAAAATAATGCATCTATAGTTAATTTCCCATCTCACCAGGGATGAACAAGTGGTCCCAACTGGCATGGATGTTCTCCAGACCAGAAGGCAATTAGCATCTGCACATCTTTGAGAAATCAACAATATTATTATATCAGAGAGATGGGCAGGTCTTAAATAAATTTGAAAAAGGATGGCGGTGATTATAAGAAACTTGGAAATATTTCAGTGAAGTCCCATCCTTTTGATATATATTTTTTTCTTAACAGAATAACAGAGTTGGAAGGCATCTTGAAGGTCATCTAATCCAACTCTCTACTCAATCAGGAGACTATACACCATTCCAGACAAGTGGCTGTCCAGTCTTCTTCTTAAAAGCTTCCAGTGATGGAGCACCCACAACTTCTGAAGGCAAGTTGTTCCATTGGTTCTCAGTCAGAAAATTTCTCCTTAGTTCAAGGTTGCTTCTCTCCTTGATTAGTTTCCATCCATTGCTTCTTGTTCTACCTTCCATGCTTTGAAGTATAGGTTGACCCCCTTTCTTTGTGGCATCCCTTTAGAAGACAGCTGTCACATCACCCCTAGTCAGTGGTGAAATTCAACCATTTTACTACCGGTTTGGTGCGTGGGCCAACTGTGCTGTCACGTGGCTTCTAAAACACAAGCTTTTCCATTCTGGAGGCAGCACAGGTGATTAGGAAGGCCCGTAAAACAGTTGTTCTGCGCAATTTAGATGAGTAAAACAGAAAAAAACCAAAGGGGATATAGCAGGGATGAGCAATTGTGGCCTTTTTAATGACTTGTGGACTTCAAATCCCAGAATCCCTGGGCAAGGCAAGCTAAATAAAATGGAGGAAACATTTTGAAGTGTA
>JAEANM010021611.1:0-11805 GCA_017656035.1 Myanophis thanlyinensis
TCTTTGTTTTCTTCCTCAAAATACCCTAAGAAGTGGAAAGAAACGTCCTCACACCACCGCGACCATAACCACGCCCCCGCCAGCCATTCATTTCTAAAACCCTTTACTCCCTCATTGGATGTTGGCCTTTTATTGGAAATATAGATGAAAACACCACTTGTGCTTCTGATTCTTTAACTTCCTTCCCTAGCTTTTCCTAATCTCATTATTGTTTTCAGATTCATTATTGTGTCATTGGTCCCCACATGTAGGACAAGAAAGGGGTTGATTATTTAGTAAGGTACAGAATTACATCTTTGATTTTTGCTCCAAGGAGACTATATAACTCCCTAGACCAGCAGTCACCAACGTGGTCTGTGGACCACTGGTGGCCCATGAGAAAATTTTGGTGGTCCTCAGAAAAATTACTTGCATTTTTTATATTGCACTAAATCAGGGGTCGGTCATTAGGCAGATCATATTAGTGGTCAGCGGGATTTAAAATTACGAATTTGGTGGTCCCTGAGATCCAAAAGGTTGGGGACGCCTGCCTTAGACTGATTGCCTGGTCTGCAAACTATAGTTTCTGTTCCCCTAAGAATTGAGTCTCCTATCACCAATATTTGCCTTTCCCCCCTAGGGAAGTCTGGAATACTTTTCTTCCTGTCACAGCAATGGCTTGGCTGTGCCTCTTTTTTAGAAACTATTGATGAATGCTCTTTTGTGAGTGTCTGTCTATTTTCTTCCAGGGGGAGGCTACAAAAGTGATTGTTCAGTTCCAGAGGGGCTTCATTGGAGTGGGCTATGGTAGATAGTAGGGGCTTTGCTCTTGGTTGTTTTCTTCTTCTAAGAGTGACATGTTTCCATCCGTCTTGCTCTTTAGGTGCATCTGTAGGCTCATTTTTTTTACAGAAGCTGTTTGTTCCCAATTGTGTTCGATTTGGGTATATCGGTTTTCTTTTTTATGTTCGCATATGGAGTTATCGGGGTTTTTAGAAGTTGTCTGCTCCCTATTGTGTTTTATTTTGGTATTGTCTTGTTTAGGTTGGGATTTCTTGCTTTACTCATTGACTTTTAGAGTGGCTAGACTTGCCTCTAAACCTTTTACTTTTTCTTCTAGAAATTCAAGTAGTTTACAATTTAATACATACATGGTTTGGATCTTCTGTGGGCATAAGCTGAAACATATTGCACACTTTGCAAGTCACTATAGTGTCAGTTTCTATCTCCATTACTTTTTTCTTTGTTTGCTAAAAAAATAAAAAACTAAATAAACTAAAATTTTAAATATTTTCTGTGTTGTGAAGTGTCAGTTTACAAGAATTTACAAGAGTTCTTGACCTTTTGTTTTCTGTCTTGAAAAATTATTCACTATCTTTCCTGTTTTTTATCTTTTTGTGTGTTTTTTTTCCTTTTAGACCATTAAGAATTTAAAATTCTCTAAAGAATTAAAATAAGTAAATTTTAAAAGTGTAGTTAAAAAATTGAAAAAATTGAAAAAAGAATTTTATAAAAAATGAAAAAAGAATTTTAAAATTGAAAAAGGTTTAAAAATTAAAAAAAAAAGAATTTTAAATTAAAAATATTTAAGAGTTAAAAAAGATTAAAATTGGAATAGGGAATTTTAAAATTGAAAAAAAAAATGAAAAGGGATTTTTCTTAAAGGGAATTCATAATTTTTTAAAAATTAAGAATATACAAGACTATTTGGCCCTTTATGAAGTAATATGTACTTTTATTATTGGAAGTCTCAGGCTATTTTCTAGGAGACCCTCTACTCCCTGACTTGAAAGTTTATCTTTTTTCTCCCTGTCCACAAGTGTTTTGTACTTATTCCCCACCCCACCACCCCAGCTTTCTTGCCCTTTGGTTGCCTGGCCACTGCTGTGCTTTTCAGATACAATGTGCTGATATGGGCACTCTGCTTAGCTGGTCCATCGCTCCATGGCCATGGAGTCTGCCCTTCTGCTCTCAGCCACTGCTAGTCCCCCATGCTGTTCTTAGTCACTGCTCGGGGCACTTCACTCCTCCGTCACATAGCTCTGCACCACTCCTGCTGAAGGTCTGCCATGCTGCTCAGAGCCGCTGGTCTGCTGCCACCTAGCTCTGTTTCACTGCTGCTCAGTGGCCTCCATTTGCACTGTACTGGTTCCGCTCAGGTATCAGACTGGGTGACTGGGCTGTCTCTCCTTCTCTCAGGTGGGTCGCCCGGCCACCTCTTGGTTGGGACACTGGGCTGCTTCTCAGCTTAGCCACCTGTTAGCTGGGTAACCCTTCCCCCCCAAAAAATAATATGATGGACATACATTCCTTTTGAAGAGCATGGTGAAGGCATTGCTAATTTTTGCTGCAAAAACATCATGTATAACTGCATATGTAACTCCACAGTTTTGCTTTTAATATTTGATATTCTTTGCTATGAGGCTTTTCCATGTGCTCTGTCATCAAGACACTAACCAGACCTGAAATGTTATCCTTTAACCAAAGTGCTTCATCTTGAGGTTTCAGATCATGTTCTTCCTTTTACTTTAAAAGATTGATATAGTCTTTTAACTTCTGCTGCTTATGTCAATTTTTTTTATTACTGGTCTGTTTCTCCTTCCCTTTCTTTTCTCTAGGGCCCTGTAGCTTTTTAAACGGCCTCAGGCTTCTCTGTCCCTCATCCTTACCTCTGTCGATGACTGAATAGAAAATGGGAGCTGGGGAGGACCCTGTATTCACTCTGGAATCCTTGGTGGAGTCATAAAATAATGGAGAATCTTTAGATGTCTGAAAGAAGTGGAGGGTTGAAAAATTAACTCTTTCCAAATGCAAAATGTGTCTTCTTGGATATACAGCTAGTTCTAAATTTATCACCACAATTGAGCCCAAAATTTATGTTGCTAAGTGAGAAATTTGTTAAGTGAGTTTGGCCAATTTTATTACTTTTCTTGCCACATTTGTTAAGTGAATCACCGAAGTTGTTAAAATAGATATATTCCCAAACAGAAGAAAAAGCAGGCTCTGCCACAGATGTGATGTGTTCCCATCAACTTTGCTTTGTTGTTAACGCTCACTTCAACCTGCCCAAAAATATTGAGGTGCTAAAGCATTAAGAAGTAGCTGTTGGTGTCCAGACAGTAAGGCCTTAAACCAAGGGCAGGGTGTAAATATGCTTTGTTGAGTAATACAAAGAAGACATGTTATCCCTAATCAAATGGGCACATCTAACATTTGCTTTAGAAAAAAATATGTACAGGGAAGAGTTAAAAGAAAGAGAAACACAAGTAAACCAAGGTTAAAATAACTATTTGGTTCAGTTTCACCACCTTAATTTGAGTAGAGATTGAGAGATGATTTGGAGCCTTGAGTTCATGGATAAGATTCTCTTAGGCAGGCATATTTGAAGGAGTGGACAGAAAGATTTATGGCATTATGAAAGTTGTTTTTGGAATTATTTGCATAAGTGATAGAACAGTTAAGAGTCAGAAATGTTGCTTTTACTTTGCATTTGGGCTCATCACACCTTCCTTTAAGATTTGGATTGCATGATATGTTGAGCTAAACCATACATGACACCAGAATTAGAATTAGAATCAGCAGAATTAAGAAATTTCCCAATTGGTGGAGTCCAGTATTGGCAGGTCTTTTTATATATATATAAATAATACCTGCCATATACCAGATGGGTGGAAGATGGCAATAGTTGTCCTCATATATAAAAAAGGGAATAAAAAGGATCCTAGTAATTATAGGTCCATCAGTCTGATCGAATATATATGTTAGGTTCCTTTTAAATAGAATTGAAATCTGGGTAAAGGAAAACCATATCCTCCCAGAAGAACAAGCAGGTTTTAGACAAAGCCATTGATAACCGCTTTGCCTTGAACCATCTAATTGCCAAATACGCCTATAAGAGGAGATCCCTATTTGCTGCTTTCATAGACCTCACAGCAGCAGCATTTGATATGGTAAACAGAGAAGTACTGTGGAGTAAACTGACATCTCTTTCTCTTAAATAGAACTTAGACTGCTGGCTTTGATTAAAGCTCTTTATACAATACCTGTTTGAGGGTGCGGTATGGGGTTAATGGGGCTCTGACTAACAAGATTCACACAAATAATGTGGGAGAGCAAGGATGTATCCTTTCCCCATTATTATTTAGTTTATATATCAAGGATTTGCCAGGGTTAATGAAGGATGCCATAGTACATATGCCAATGATTCTAAATATATACTGTAACAGCTTGCTGTATGCTGATGATATGATTTTATTATCATAAAGTAGGATTACATAGGTATTAAAAAGATTCAACTCTTATTACCAGGATAACTCCCTAATCATTAGTAAATCTAAATAAAAAATTGTGGTGTTTGGAAAACATCATCAAAGACATAGATGCAATTAGAACCAATTGAACAGGTTAACACCTTTGTATATTTAGACTGGATCTTGGGCTTGCCATTATCAATGGAACACACACTTAGAGCAAAAGCTCATTTGAATTTACTGTATAAACTAAAAAATCATAGTTACCCAGGATCCCTAGCTCCATTAATTAAAGTATATAAAGCTAACGTTACTCCTATGCTCTTGGATGGAGCAGAAATTTGGGGTCTATACTCAACCACAGTCTTAGAATACATTCCCAGCATTTGAGATGTATTTTGGGTGTAGATCTAAGAACATCTGCTGCAGCTGAATTGGGAATTCATACAATTCATGCACTATCCAAAATTAGAGCATATAACTACTGGCACAAAGTCAATGAAATGGAGACTGATAGACTCCCCACATTATGTCTACTAAAGCAAATAAAATCACAATCACAAAGCTCCTCGATCACCAGACTAACAAATTTTGTAAGAAGCTGTGGCCTTCCTGTCTCTTGCGTAACAGCAGAACAATTTTAAAAAAGAGCTGTCCAAATAATTAAGAATATGGAAACATAAAATGAGCTAGCTATCCTTAGTAAGGTGGGTAACTTGAAATGGCTGAGCAAATACAAACGTACTTTTCAAATAAACAGCTATTTGAAGTTATAACTGCCAAAACATCTCAGGGAGATATTTATATGAGCAAGATTCAAACAGCTTGACACAATGGTCAGATATGGGAGATTCCATTCTATACCCTACAATGGAAGTCTCTGCATTTACGGAGTGGCAGAGGTAGAAGACCTGGCTCACTTTCTATTTGATTGTTGTCTGCATAAGAGGATGAGAGACAGGTAACTTGGTCTATATACCAAGCAAATGACCCATTGGGATCCCCATATCAAAACAACTTACCTTATGTGTGGCCAGAATCTGAAAATAACAACACAGCACAGTACTTAGGGTAAAAAGGTTCAGTTGAGATCTACATATGTGAACTGATTGGAGTAGATTGCAGGGATGACACCGAAATATAATTCTTTCATATTTTATCTATATCTTAAATTATTGTATTTTATTTCAATTTCATTTTAAATCATATTTTATTCCAATTTCATTTTAAATTGTATTTTATCCAATTCCATTTTAAATTTTATCAAATTTTAGTAATACTGTATTTTTCGGAGTATAAGATGTACCAGAATATAAGATGCACCTAGATTTTGGAAGAGGAAAACAAGAAAAAAAACAGTGTTTGGCCTCCGTATGTCTTGTTTGCAGGCCTCCAGAACCCTCTGTGTGGCTCATTTTTGCCAAAAAATGGCCCGTTTTCCACCTGTTTTTTGGTGAAAAGGAGCAATGCAGAGAGTTCTGGAGGCCTACAAAATGCCTCTGGGGACTGGGCAGAGAGAATACAAGACGTGTGGGGGGGAGGTCAAAAACAATTCATTTTTGGTAAAACAGGGCATGCTGTGTGGGCTCAGGGGGCCAAAAACGGCTGTATTCGGTGTATAAGACACACCACAATTTTCACCCACTTTTTTTGGGGGGGGAGTGCGTTTTATATGCTGAAAAATACGGTAAATTGTTTCTGGAACCCTGCACTTCAATACGGCCCAAGGGCTAAGGAAAACAACAAAATTAGAATCCAAAAATGGTTAAGCTAGGGTGGGTTGTGGAAGGCTGGCCTAGTTTAATCATAGCTTTGTGACCACATTTCTGACCAGATTTGGGGATGGGTAATGCTAATTTAAGATTATTTTACCTTTTTGGCCTCCAGATAAAAGGGTAGGAGTCAGGGGTGATTGCAGAATGGACCTGTTCCAGCCATCATACCTCTTTTGCTCCATTTATTATGGTTGGTTGCCCCAGTCAGCCCAATGTTTAGAGTAGATTTGGCATTTTTTCAACGTATCAAATCTTTCCCAAGGACATGAGATAGGCAGACCCTGTGTTAATAATATTAAAGGTATCGTCACAGGATGTAAGCTATTCCAAATAAAGCTGCCTTTTGTAATTGACTGGTGATGATTTTGTCAACGCTAATATAGTTCATGGTGCTCCAAATGCTTTGGGATTGCACTCAAAACACTATTATTATCTATACTACCTTTGTTTTCTTTTGTCACAGTTGTTCTATTTTTAGGCGGTTTTGTATTTTGTGATTTTCTCCAGTTCTTCCTCATTTCTGCAGTCTCCAAGTATTGCAGTGTGCCCTATCCAGACTTTTGCCTTTCTTGTCAACAGTTTTTATTATTATATTGCAAACAAGAATATACAGCCTCAACCTTCTCTGCATGGGGCTATGTCCTCAGTTGGGTTGCTAAAGATGAACCAACAAACTGGCTGATCAAATTTAGCTTCAGCATGTTACAAAAATATATTCTTGGAGTTTTCATATGCTATGTTATTTCTTATACATACAGCTCTCTGTTGCAGATTTTGCTGGAGGTGAAAGCTTTTGTGCTGAACTGTATTAATAAATTTAGATTTAATCAGCAATAGTTTGTGCTGAAGGCAGGTTCTGCAGCAGTTTTAATCCGCTGTTGTTAGTTCTAATGTTGGCTGTGGGTGTGAGAATTAGGCAAAGCCTCACCTAACTCTGGTGCTTGATTTTTATTCTGCTGAAATGAAGTCTTCAATGTGATAAAAACACTATGGAGACCTGAACATAAGTCATTCTAGATTTGATCTACTAATACTTGTGTGTTTCTAGATCAAATTTGCTCAGCCTTCAGGTAGTATGGACTAGGCTACAGGTGCTGGGTTATGTCAGAAAAGGAAAATAATACTCCTGAACAATTACTTTTGAAAGCGAAGCAAGTTGATTGAAATCTTTAAAATCTTGTCCTTTATACTTATTTTCAGATATAGGCATTTGTTTCAGTGAAATGAATAGGTTTTAGCAAAGCATTGTAGAAGGATGAAGGATCCTTCTACCATGGGGAAGAATTTCATCCAGTTATATTTAGCAATGCATTATCAAGATGATACCTTCCAGTGACGTTACCTATATATTACTGGTGACTGTTCAAGCATTCTTGTGATGTGCTGCTAGTATTATACTCTGCCAGGGAATATGTGCCTGCCTGTCATGCGTTTAAATGAAGCTTCCTGGAAGATGGGTAACTATTCAGACTTGGCTTCTGCTGTGGACATTACTGGGTCACTTTAGGGGTTGAACATAGGAAATTCAGTAACATTTTGGCATATATAGGGACACTTCTAACATTTTTAGGAAGCTACTACCTGTGTAAAAGAAATATTAAAGATATTTAAATGGGATGACATAAAGCAGTGGCCAAAATGTCTGCATTCCTGTGGATATCCTAAACATTTCTTTGTGTTCTTTAGATCAAGGGATTAAAGTTTGCAATACAGGTAGTCCTCAACTACCACTACCAATGGAGCTCAAAATGTCTGTTGCTAATTGAGAAGTTTGTTAAGGGCATTTTGCTCCATTTCTTTTCACAGTTTTTAAATGAATCACTGCAGTTGATAAGTTAGCAACCCGGTTGTTAAGTAAATTCTGGCTTCCCCATTGACTTTGCTTGTCAAAAGGTTGCAAAAGGGGATCATGTGACCTTGGCACACTCAGCAATGGTCATAACTATGAATCAGTTCCAAACATCTGAATTTTGATCACAGGATCATGGGGATGCTACAAATGTTATAAGTGTAAAAAGCGACCATAAGTAATTTTTTTCCGTGCCCTTGTAACTTTGAACAGTCAATAAACAAACTATTGTAAGTCGAGGACTACCCATAGTTCTTCAGAGAGCTATTACTAATATCATTTCCAGGACTTCTAGAGAAGCAACATCTTTCAGTAGAAGTCTTCTCCAATTTGGTTAATCTTCAGACGCTTTAGACTTCAACTACTATCATTTCCAATCAATCTGGTGAATATCAAGTTGAGGAAAACCGATGTAATAGCTTAACTATCTGTTGCCTTTATCTTACCTCCTTACCACTCTCCTTTGATCTTAGAGGGCCGTCCTGCTCCTGCTTCCTTTGGAAGACACTCCTGCTGCAACTAATTGGAATACCTTTATGCCTGATTTTTACTGCATTTCATAATTAAACATTATATGTTTACACTAAAACTTTTCTGTGCAGAAACAGCTAAGCAACCCAAAAAATGGGATCCCCAAGGTGCTTTTTCAAGAGGCAGCTGGATTTTCTGGTTTTTCTCTGAAGACGTTTCACTTCTCATCCAAGAATCTTCTTCAGCTCTGACTGGATGGTGGGGAATGGAAGGATTTATACTCCTTGCAGACAGCTGGTCATTTGCATTCTTTTAGCACGTTGTCACGGTCACCTAATTTTGGACAAAGAATGACCTGGATCAGTGGTGGTATTCAGCCTGGTCGCACCAGTTCTAGTGAACCAGTAGTGGTGATGAGATCTGGCCCTGCCCACCTGCCCCTGCCCTTTCCTGTCCTATATCCCCTTCTTTTTTTCTTTGTTTGCTTTCTCAGCTGAATCGCATGGAACAGCTGTTTTTGGCGCCTCCACAGCCTTCCTACTCACCCGGGTTACCTCTGGTAAGTGCAAAACGTGCACTTTAGAAGTAGTGCAATAGCGCACACTGAACCGGTAATAAAAACCAGTTGCATCCCACCACTGACCTGGATGATTGAGAATCTCCATAGACAAAAAAGTGGGATGTTTTTGGGTTGCAGGTGACTTCCAAGTAATTTATTCATCAGCTTTATGAAGTTCAGACATTCATAATCAGGCAATTCCTAAAACGAATTGCCATAGCTGCTTTAAAGAGCCAGTTTGGTCTAGTGGTTAAGGCAGCAGGCTAAACAGCAACAGAGCAAATTCAAATTCAAATTTATTGGTCACATACACAGTCATATATGGTACGATATGCAGTGAAATGCTTTTGCGACCGCCTGCAACCGTGAGTTCAAGCATGAGTTCAAGTCCCACCTTAGCCATGAAAGCCAGCTGGGTGGCCTTGGGTCACTCTCTCTTAGCCCAATTCATCTCATAGGGTGGTGGTTGTTGTGGGGAAAATGGGAAGAAGAAATTGTGTTGGATGTGCTCACTGCCTGAGTTATTTGCAAAAATAATAAAGGCGGGATATAAATTAATAAAATTAATTCCTTTTTTCCCATTGCAAAGTAGTTCTGGTGCTGCTACCTGATACGACAAAAACTTTTCAGTGGAAGGAAGTGTTTATACAAATCAAGCCTATCTCAAGGAGGAAATTATACTTTTGAATTCTTTCATACTGTTCTTCAAAGTCAGCCACTTGGAAGAGTGGTATTGCTTCTGTCTCTGGTTCACATGCACTTCCCCAAACTCCTGGCCTCCTTGGTAATATTTCTCTGTGTGACCCTTCTTCATTACCCTAGTTCGTGTGTCGGAGAACAGGACTAAAATAGATTCACAGGAGCTGTTTTTAGAACTCATTCTGGGTGCCAGACGGAACCATTTTTGTTTCTAACTCACAGTAGCAAGCTGCTTGGCTTTTTTCGATAAACACTATATTGGTGGACGATTCTAACAAATTTTTGTTTTTGGAGACAAACTCCAAAGGCAAAAGTGGTGAGAATACACATAATCACAATGAATGAATAATTGATTTTTAGTGGAAAATATAAGGCTGGAATGTTTCCAAGCAGTTGCCTTGGAAATTCATAAACAGTGTGTCACATTACTGTCATCTTTAGGAACTTGTCTCATGCTTACTGTATGTCTGCTTCAAAGGAATTGATTTGACAGGATGCTTATGGGCAGGATTCGCAAACAAAAATGTTATATGTAATTTTTGCGGGGAAGGATTTATAGTATCCTATGAAATGCGGAAATCAGAAACATACAATTGAGAAAATTTCTGCAGAGCCTTTTGGTTGATGTTGGTCTGGCTCACTTGTAATCTTGGCACTGCATACAAGTAATCCTTGACTTACAACAGTTCGTTTAGTGACCATTCAAAGTTACAACAGCATTGAAAAAAGCGACTTAGGACCATTTTTCACACATGACTGTGGCAGCACCCCATGATCACATGCTCAAAATTCAGGTGCTTGGCAACTGACTCATATTTATGACGGTTGCAGTATCCTGGGGTGATGTGATCATCTTTTGTAAACTTCTGATAAGCAAAGTCAATGGGGGAGCTAAATTCACTTAACAACCCTATTACTAACTTAACAACTGCAGTGATTCACTTAACAACTTTAACAAGAAAGGTTGTAAAATCAGGCACTTAACAACAGAAACTTTGGGCTCAGTTATGGTCGTAAATCAAGGACTACCTGTATGCTTCCTCCTGGGTTTTGCAGACTCTGATTCTGTTGAATTCTTCCTCCCCTGTAATCTGTAGTTTGATTTACAAGAATATTAAACGTGTGTGTGTGTGTGTGTGTATGTGTTGGACTGCTTGTAATAGCAAATAATGACATGCACTACAGAGGAGAAAACAACCCAATGCTTACATTAGAGTAAAAGCACTATTAAAATGATCAAAGATGTCAGAGTTCTCTGGAATGTCTTTTTTTTAAAAAATGTTTAAAGAAAATATACAGTACCAAATGGAGGGACTGGGAGAGGGAGGCAAACAAGAAATAGGAATTTAGCATTTGATCAGAACTGTATTCCAGTATAGACTATAGCACAGGAATCTCTATTAAGACAGAGATCTTTATTTGGATAGGGCTTATATTTTAACATAATATTAGAAGTAGAAATTGAACAATTATTAATACTTAAAGAAACAATCGATGTACTTTTGATGTCAGTTATGCACGTATTATATCCTAAATAATATTCCATTTAGTTTTAATTTGATGGTAGAGATCAAGGTCCCTTCTATTAAACATTGTTATGTTCTACCTTCCCCACTCCCCCTTCCTCCCGAGATATGGATGGCACTCATTCTCCTGGGTCTGATTTCAGACCTGGGGTTAATGTGCTCAAGAGAGATCTGTTTGTGTAGGCTGTCTCATTGTGTATTATGTTTTTAACTGTTTTGATCATGTATTAGATATTGTGAGTTAGCCAGAGTGTCCTGGTGTGTGGGCAGGCTAAATAAATAAATATAAACAAAGCAACCTACACATCTGCACTTGCTCTTTCAGATGTTTGAAGAATACCTTCTTAAATGCTTAAAACTGAGTTTTGGGTAATTCTTCAGAGAAGGAGCAGTTAGCCAAATCTAAGAGTGCGAGATGAAAATGGAAGAGTTTGTAAAAATCAGGCTTGTGCCATTTGTGCTGCAGATCGGATAGCGTATTATTTGATTGGAACGGTAACAATACCAGCCTGATTTTTTTCATAGTGTGGCCTTGCCAACTTTGGCTCTTGACAGTTTTTCTTCTTCTTTCCATTCAATCATGTCTGATTCTCAGAGACTGCCTAGATCAGACCCTATAGGTGAAACTCGGAAAATTAGAATATCGTGCAAAAGTTCATTTATTTCAGTAAATGCAACTTAAAAGGTAAAACTAATA
>JAEANM010021612.1:0-11804 GCA_017656035.1 Myanophis thanlyinensis
GCCTACTACCTCGCGAGTGGTCGAAAACACATTTCACTGCATTTCGTACTATGTATGTCTATGCATGTGATGAATAAGATTTGATTTGATTGATTTGTATAAGAGAAAAAAACTAAGGAGAAATTTCCCGAGAGTGAGAACAACGAATCAGAGGAACGGCTTGCCTTCAGAAGTTGTGAGTGCTTCAACGTAGGAGGTTTTTAAAGAAGAGATTGGACAACCATTTGTCCAAAATGCTATAGGGCAGTGATGGCTAATCTTTTCTGGGCCGAGTGCCCCAAATGCATTCTGGGGGCACGAATGCGTGTCCCTGTACCCGAACCCCCAAAATACAATGTGTGTATGGGGCCTGCACATGCACCTTGCGCCCTGTGAGTGTATGCGTGGCCCCCCACATGCACCCCCATCACTCAGCCCCTGCATATATCCTGCCCCACGCACATGCACTCACGCCCCCACGCATACACTGCAGAGATCCAAAGAGCAGCTGGCTGGCAGGAGGCACGCATGCATGCGCAGCAGTGCTGAAGTAGGGTCACAGCTTGCATGCCATCAGAGAGGGTGCTGCATGCCACTTCTGCCACACGTGCCATAGGTTCGCCATCACGGCTATAGGGTCTCCTGCTTGAGTAGGTTCTTGGACTAGAAGACTTCCAAGTTCTGTTATTCTGTATTCTGCTTAAAACCTGAAACTACTGTGATATCTTAAAGTACTAGCATGTTCAATAGTTCATGGTCATTCTGCTAGCGCTCCAGGGACCGGCCTTTTCAGGAAAGAACACAGCTGCAAGAGAGAAAGAAATCTCTAGCTTTGCAAATTTTGGCTAGATGAGGCAGACATGAGGAGATCCATCCAAATCTCTGTTCCACTCTTAACAGCGACCTTGTATTACCTTTCTGTAACTTTCTGTATAAAATGAAATAAATCCTGCAAAGCCAAGATTCTGCAAAAAGTGCAAGCATAAAAACTGGGATGCACACGAGAACATAAGCTTAAATTAGGGAAAGAATTATGCTCCTATCATTCACTTTTCCACCCACGACCTCTTTCTCATATGCATAGTTATTAGTCACTCTGAACTCAACATTTTTCCTAACTGCCCTTTCCCTAAGTTGTGGAATATTGAGCAGTATATACTACAATTCGACAAATTGCAGAAGCAACTGTTCGTTGGATGTGAGGGAACATGGTGCTGAAGTGAGACAATTTCCTGAAGACATAGAGATGACATATTGTATAAATGGAAAAGAGGGGAATAATAGCCTTAACATGTGTATTTCGTAGAGAAATATTTTGTGGAAAAGTTAAGAGTGACAGATTGCTACTTACACTTTTCTTTTTTTTTAAACTGGCAAATATCCCTCAGCCATTCTAAAGTGCTTATTTTATATTCCTATATATCAAATGCCAATAAAAGTGTCAAATAAACTAGGCCCTTTATGACGTGGTACAAGGAAAGCAGAAATAGATAAAATCTAACCCCTCACCCAGGTGACTGATTCCATAATGTCTTAATATCTGATCAATCCCTGAAATGAAGAACATTTTTACTCAAAGAAGATACCTTGTAAGACACATCTGCAATCATTGCTTTCCCAGAATATCTCCTGCAGTACTTTGTGTGATCTTCTAGCTCAGGGATATCAAACTCAAGGCCTATGAGCCGAATCTGGCCTGCGGGGTGCTTAGATCTGGCCCATGGGGCCACCATGGAAACAGTGAAGGACTGGCATGGTGCATCTGCCAGTGAAAACGGACTATGCACAGCCCTCCCAAGCTCCGTTTTTGGCTGTGATGGCCTCCTCAGTCCACCATGGGTGCCCCCAACATGAGTGATATCAAGCTGGCCATGCCTACCCAGCCTCCTGAGGTAAAACACAACCCTGATGCAGTCCTCAATTAAATCAAGTTTGACACCCCTGTTGTAGCTTGATTACGTCCTTGACAAGGGATTCAATTCCAAAAGTTTGTGTTTCCTCTTGTTTCTCCCAGAGTCAAAGGCCTTTGCCAGCACTATTTTCTCACTTGGCCCCTTCACTGCTGCAGTCAGTCAATCTTGCCCCAGGCCTGTACTTTCCAGATGTGCCATTTGGTCCTGCCTGCAGCTGACTTATCTTCCTTTCTCTCTCCCACTGTTTCTTACTAACCTGATTAACTCTGGCAACAGCAAGGGTGACACAGCAATGCCCTGTTGACAGGCATATGAGTAATCCCACCGGAGTGAAGACCAATGTCATAGGGATGGTTGCCCACTAAAATGTATGGGTCTGTGAAAAAGACAACATGTGGCTATTTGAACACACAAAGAGGTCTGAGAAGGCTCATATGTGTATTTCCAGTTAAAGGAAGTACAACTAATCATATTCTTTCTGCAGTGGTTCCATCTTTTCCTCATTAAAGATCATTGTAAAATTCTGGAATGAAAGCCTCATCCTCTATGTTGCCTTGGAGTCAGAAGAAGAACCCAGCTGCTTCCACTGCCTCTTTACAACTCAGTACAACAGAGAGCACCAGCCACAATTGGAAGCTTTCCTCCACAGAACCTGTTCCTCATTTTCACCCCACAAACAGCCCACTAACAGGATACCTAGGCAGAATACACTACTCACAGATGGGAGGGGGGGTTTAAAAAGAAACAATAGCTTTTGATCTTTCACTGCTTGGAATTATATTTTTGTATTGACTTATCAATAACCCATATTCTGATAATTGTCCTGCTGCAAGATGCAGCACAGTGAGGGAAATTTATGTCACAATTTCTGCACATGTGGCTTTCGTGTTTGGAGTGTGTGCTGTGTCTTTTATCCAGCAAACATCCCTCTTTGTGTCCTTTATTACTCAGTGCATGCAAACATCAAGCTCCATTCTCTCCCAATTTTCTCTGTTAGGTACTTGTTTTGAGAGATATGACTTCCCAAAATAGTTTGTGTCACTGACATGAGAAAGTCAAAATTGCGTTGGACCTTGCTCTTTAGCCCAGTTGGAATATTCATTTGCTATCTCTAGTTGCTCTTTGATTACCTTTTCCTGGCCAAGAGTTTGAGAAGAGAAGCTTTCCATGCATACAACTTGAGCGGGTGAAGGCCAAGTTCTACAGGCTCCTGAGGGAAAATGGTGGGCTGTCATTTCTTCTCATTCCTCACCCAAAGTGAGTTTGGGTAGCTGAAAGTAGTCAGGGCTTACTTTTCACAACCAGTTGCCTACCTAATGTTCTCTGGTAATGTACTATTTGGTTATAGAACTCCCTGAAAAGTGGTGGTTTTGGTCCTTGAGAACCTGTCACAGCTGAAGTATCTTTCAAAAAGTTTCACTGCTATGATAATACACAGGAGATACGTGCTCACAAAAAAAAATTGCTGTACAGATCCACTTAAATTGCACAATCTCAATAGGAAAACTCCAATTGGTTGCTGATTGCTCAGATTTTAGAGCACTTCATGCTTGGAGTGCACTGGTTATTATCTGGAATTCAAGAGAGCTTCTTTGTGCCTGCACTGAAAAGTACAGGAACTAAAGCTGGTACTATAGATTCTTGCTTATATAGGTAAAATCTAGCTGTGTACTTTGATAGGAATTCCATAAATCATGTGCTGGAATGTGGCTTTATTCTACAATGTCATCTGAACAATTCCTTCTGCCACCCATTTTTCCAGGCACTTCCTCAGGCGTGCCTGGGAATGCTGTGGGGCAGCCTATCCCCTAAGTCACACGGCCAATGGGCTCACTGACCAGGGATGACAATTGCTGCTTCGTCCTTGAGGTCATGTATTTCTCCATAGTTCCTCTTTAGCCCTACCATGACTATCATGCACGGTCACCAAGTTGTGACCAGTGGTGTGGAGGCACCCTTGTGTGAATAGTGGAAAATATACAGTGCACTGCAATTTGTGCAGGGTTTCCTTCTCTGCTGCCATTGGGTCCATAGTTGCATCAGAAAACATGTACATGGAAATGCCACCAATTGCATCAAGAGTGGCCAATACCAGAGCCATTATTATTCATTCCATTTATATATCCCAATAGCCATGGTGATTGAGGCTGTAGTGATCTTGGGTAGGCTGATGGATTACACAATACTTCGACATAGCCCTAGAATAGCATATTGCATAGGAATTGCAATATGCTGAACAGTGGGAGTGATGTGCTGTTTTAGCTAGATCTGTTCCTATCTTTGCAACCTGCTATGTTCTTTTGAGGCCTAATAACCGTGGACTGGGAAGGAAGATTAAGCAAGCCCAGCTACAAAATATTGTTCAACGTTGACTTTATAATCTTACACAGATTTATGCAAGAATCAGCTACAATGAATAGAAGAGCTAATGAATGTCCATTTGAGCAAGCAGGCCTACTTAATATTAAGCACAAAAAAAACATTGAAAGGGTTGATAATGATTATACTGAACCCACACCCACACTACTGCTCCCTTACTATCCCCTCCTAATAAATTCCATTCCTCTATTCCCTGGGAAAGCTTCCTCAATCGGGTTCCATGCTTCCCAATATAATTGTACATTTTTATTTTGGAAAATGAAATATTTATGAAGCACATCAAGTTTCTCACGAGACAGGCTGGTCACTTCTTATCCAGTAATAATTCATTTAGCAACACCAGTAGAAAGAACACTGGGATATTTATATGTTGACCCTACACAATAAATTATTATGTTTCTGGCATAGTTCTTCATCTCTTCTCAATCACCCACACAGCTGGTGAGATTTCCCACCCCCTCATACATGTTAGCAAAACAAGCTAGAGCTAACTGTTACGAACAAACATCTCTATTTTAAAAAATTAAATCTAAATCTTACAATCATTATTATCCATTATATGTATTTTAGGCATGATTTAAAACATCATTTAAAAATAAAATAGTTACAAAATCTGACACAATTATAAGGTGAAAACTATCCCGGATTAGGTTAGAGGTGGGAAATAAACCAGAAATTAAATCAAAATGTGTCTCAAATAGAAAACCCAAAGTTGATTACTGTGCTAAATCCATTTTGCAGAGAAAAATCAAGAAGCAAAGAAGCAACCCTAATTCATGGTGATTTTAAAATTCAGTATCAGAATCAAAAGAAACAAGAGAATTTGAGAAATAAAAATGTGATGCCTTTTCTCAAGTACATTACTACATGAATAAGAATATGTTTTCCACAACTTAAGGCATTTATGAATTGAGGTTGGGATATTATTTTTATTCATAGGTAATAAATCAAAGCTAGGGTTTCTATGAAAATTTTAAATTGGCAACTACAGTGATTCTCCCCAGGGTTAGATATGGCCTTTTTACATACAAAAAAGGTAAACAAGAGTCATGATCTAATTAAAATTACATAATTATATTTTTTCATATTCTGAAGAAAACTGATACTATTCAAAAAAGATTCTAACGACATAAAACAGGGTTATGATCTTTGCCTTTTGGTTAAGAAGCACATTTTCTCTCTAGCAATTCCGTCTTTTATAGAACCAGCCTGTACCTTTTTGAGAAAAATAGTAACTACATCATCTAAAGTCAATGACTCATTAACTAATCAACAGACCCAATCCTGTGTATATTTTCATTTTAGTGCGCCCACAAACTTTACAATCTGCAAAAGACATTCATCTAACAAACACCAAAAACCCTTGGCCAATAAAACCCAGCCATGTGGTAAATGTTTAGATAAAAGCTGGCAGAGCTTGGAAATCTTAGGTATCAACCAAAAAACATTCTGCTCCTCCTGAAATGAAGATAGCCGAACACTGAACCAGTTTTTCCCTTTTAAATGAACAAACAAGTCCTAATTCTTTCAAGTCCATAAAGTGTTGCCATTTGGCCTTTGCAGATGTTGTGTTTGGATGCATAGGATACTCAAAACTAAACAGAAAAGTTGCTTTTAAGAAAGATAAAATGTGCACTCCACAATCTTTCACTCCCACGCAAGGACGGTAAACGGAGGCTGTCAGACCTACAGCCCACAGAAAAGAGCTAAGGGACACCCTACATTGCTCCAGGACTGCCTCCCCTTTGACCCCAGATCAGGGTCTGTACTGTGAACAAAGATAACCCTTGTTAGTTATGAGTCACCCATCACTGCCAGGGAGATTAATGGTTCCTAAAAGATGAGCAATCAAAAGAGATCGCCAGATGTTCGTTCCCTTTTATATACCCCCACCCCAAAATAGAGTTCCCAAAGTAGCTAGCTATCTTCCTAATAATGCCTGCCAGTATTCAGCTACCACACAGACAAGCAAAGGTCAACTCACATGACCGCCTTGACCTTTTAGACTGTGTGAGAACATTGGAGAACTAATTTCTCTGTCCCAGTTGGCCAAGACTCCCCTGGGGAACAAACAGGGACTCTCCCCAACTGTAAAGCCTGTGGAGCTCCTTTACATTGGAAATTCAACTCACTTGTGCATACCATAAAACCCCTATTATACATATTAATGCAAACTGATACATCACATGGAAATTTAAAACATCAGCCAAATAAGCAAAGTAGGTTAGATAACATAAAAGGACAGAAATCGCAACATACAAAAGATCAAAGAACAAATTTTCTTGGCATCTAAAGGTATGAACAACAGCACCAAAATGGCTCTTGCTCCAACGCTGTATTTGATTAAGTGGATTGTGATCCATGAAGTTGTATGATGTAATTAATGTGTTAGCCTTTCTGATGTCACAAAATTCTTCCTTACATTAAAAGAGAAGACTATGTTGGTGATCGCTCTCCAAACTTTGTCATTTATATTGCCCCAAAATGTAATTTGTGAGTTGTAAAGTTCCGTGTCCTAATTCCCAGGCAGTAATCCTTCATCACTACTCAAGGTTGATGGAGTGATATAGTCCAAATCATCTGGATGGCACAAGGTTGCCTAACTCCATCTTACAAGTATCCAGGCTTCTTACTATTCCCACACATGGAGCGGTATCTGAAGATGTGCAATTTAATTTCTGTTTATGAAAGAAGTTTATTGTACAATCATTCAGATAGTTCTTTCTAGCTCTATTCCACAGCTTTGAGGGCTAGTCTGAAACTAATAAAATTTTCCAGGAAATTGTAAATTAAGAATCTTTAAATAGCTTTGAGAGTCCAAGAGTCACAAGAGCAAAATAACTTGCTCTTCCTTATTCTGTTCTAGCCTTAGGAACCCAGTCCATGCTTGGATGATTTCCCAAGGCTTTGTAAAGCCCTACTAACTCCAGGGCAATCAAGAATGATGAGAAAATCCTTGATGAGAGAAGCCAAGTAACCAACAGGGAATTTACTTGGGATGTCTCCAGTTCAGTGCAATGTCTCTAGAGCAAGGGTGTCAAACTCAAGGCCTGGTGGCCACCCTGGAAACAGCGAAGGACTGGCCACACGCAGGCCCTCCCGAGCTCAGTTTTCACTGGCAGAGGGTTGCAGGAGGCAGTCGCAGCTGAAAATGGAGCTCGGGCCACCACAGGCACCCCAGCACGTGTGACGTTGAGCTGCCCATGCCCACCCAGGCCATGCTCACTCTGGCCCCCGAGGTCAAACACAACCCTGATGTGGCCCTCAATGAAATTTGAGTTTGACACCCCTGTTCTAGAGTCAGATACCATTTAAGGACAAGTGGGCAATCCATGTCTCACTTGTAACACTTGGGTGCTGTCCCTTGGCTTTCAAGACTTCAGGATACCAGTAGTCCTCAATGTATCATAGAGTCATGATGACACAGTGGTTAAAATGCAGTATTTCAGGGTGACTCACTGCTCACTCCAGGAGTTCAATCCTGACCAGTTCAAGGTTGACTTAGCCTCCCATCCTTCCGAGGTTAGTAAAATGAGGACCCAGATTATTGGGGGCAATATGCTGATTCTGTAAACTGTAAACTTAGAGAGAGCTGTAAAGCACTGTGAAGCAATATATAAGTCTAAGAGATAGCTATGATAGCTATTGCTATCACCACAACTGGGATCAGAATTTCCATTGCTAAGAAAGCCAGTTAAGTGAGGTGCGCCTGATTTTATGACTGTTTTTGCCATAGTTGCTAAGCGTATCAGGCAGTTATTAGGCAAATCTAGTTTCTCCCCTCCCCCCATTGATTTTACCTGTTGGAAGCTGGCTGGGAAGGCCGGAAATGGCAATCACATGACCCCAGGACGTTGCAACCATGGTAACACATGCTGGTTGCCAAGCGCTCAGACTTTGACCGTGTGGCAGTGGGGATTCTATGACAGTCTTAAGTGCAAGGACCAGTCATAAGTCTTTTTTTTTTCAGTGCTGTTGCAATGATCACTAAAGAAATGGTTGTAAGTCGAGGATTATCTGCACCTGTTCTTTTTCTCTACTGACCTGCTGGTAGGAAAAGGATGGCTGTTCTCAAATGGTTTTCAGCAAAGAAACAATATTGATAAAATAATTTGGAAGGTTAAAGAGGAAGCTTTCCCTTCAGCTCACTGATTCTCCTTCCAATGCAACCAAGTGGCTATTTCCCCTCCCCCCAATAACTGCAGTGGTCTCCAGTAAGAATGGTGGGGAAGAAGAAACTTTAACCCCAGGATTTTGGGTATGTGTTGTTGATGGAATGAGTTTCCTCTTTTGTCCTGTCATTAAACTACATCTTGACCAGAATAAATGGATGGAAGGAAACCTGGCTTCCTGGTGAGCCCAAAACAGCTGTGTATATAATTGCATGGATTCTGGACAGTTTGCAGATATGCTTCAGAAAAGGAATTTATTTGCAAGGCTGTTTGCCTTTAGCAGATATAGGCAACATGTCATCCATTAGTGCAGATTCTCAGAGATGTTTCGTTTGCCACCCAGTTCAGATTTTATTTCCATCCTCCACCCCTTCTTTTTCTGTTACTTCTTAGTCTTTTCCATCATCATATTTACAAGAGTGGGTCTGTCCCCAAAATAAACTCCACAGTACTGTACTCCATAGTGGTGGTGATGGTTGCAACTCAGTGTTCTACCTACTACTGCCTGGGAAATGGCAAAACCAGGAGACCTGGCTGGGGATTAAAGATGGTGGTAGAGGACCATCCTTAAATAGGTTGTCTTCTGGTAACTTTACATTGTCTGGTTGGCCTGGACACACATTCTTATACATTCAAATTTTCAGATATACTCCTAGTCAAAACATCCCTTGCCCGGTCTACAGAAATTTAATAACTTATATCCCATGTACCAAGTTCTTAATTCTGGGTAAACATATAACAGTGGAAGTTCTTCCTTTAAATCTGTTCAAGAGCTTTCTGCTCACTGCAACTACTGCAATCATCCATCTTTTTTTTTTATTTCCTACAGGAGATTTACACGGTTCTGTAAACCGAAATACAGTATATTCCTTTGGCTGAGAAAGAGCAGCCCACCCAAAGTCACTCAGAAAGCTGAGGGCAGACTTGAGCCTGGGTCTCCCCAGTGCCAGTCCCACCACCTTAAGTTCTTCACCACTTCGGCTCATCATAGGGTTTTAAGGTTTTATTTGATTTATATACCTCCCCCTCTCCCTATATAATCACTTCATACCTCTTCTTAAATCAAGAAGAGATATTTCAAGATAACGAAACTAAAGACCAATACTAACTTTTGTGGGGGGAAGGATCTCTATTTCAATGCTGACTCCTAGTGGCTACCTGGACTAGTCCATGAATTTCTTTTTGCCAAGCTTTTCAGAAGTGATTTGCCATTGCCTCTTTGCTAGGGATGAGAGAGAACAACTGGCACAAGGTTCCCCATCTGGTTTCATGTCTAAGGTGGGACTAGAACTCATGGTCTCCTAGTTTGTAGTCTGATGTCGTAGCCTCAAACCAAACTGATTTCAAAGCTAACATGCAGTATGTAATATGGGAAAATGCAACAATCAACAATTGTATAAACACAATTATATTACATGCACACAGTTGACTTAAGCAAGATTACTGACGCTGTCTCCAATAAGCGAAGTCAGACTATGTCAAGGGTCCGTCTTATTTGTATGAAAGGCACAACATTTTCTCATGAAGCACTTGGCAACTGAGACAGTGTGTGGATCGCTGTTATTTTTACAGAATTAGCGACTGAACAAATGGTACAAAATAGAATGGTTTCATTTGTTAAGACCCAGATGCATCTGTAGTTACAAAAGCAGGAGGCAGAAAGAGAAGCACAAGAAGACTGGATTCATCAGACAATCACGTTGCTCTTAATGAAACAGATTGCACAAACTGGATTCAAGTCCAGACTTGACCAAAGAGGGCATTTTCCTCGTACCGTTGACTACAATAGTGTATTATGCTATATCCTCCAGACAGCTGTAAAAATTACAAGGCATGAATTCCAGCAAGCATGAAGCATGTTGCAAAAATGCTTTGTCCTGAATTGGTGCCATAAAAAGAAAGAAAAAGAGGGAAAATGCCAGATGTTCCAAATTATTAAGGTAAATTATTGACATGGCAGTCTTGGTATCTATCTAAACCCCAGGATAACTGAGTCTTCTAAAACATTCTGTGCAAATCTAGCTTTCCAAGAGAAGACTGCTGGCTGTGAATTCATACCTCAAAAGGCAGAGAGAAGACCTTTGCTACTTAATTCTCTTGTTGCAGTTGCAGCACAGTGTTGATTTTTAATTTTTTTTAAAAAGATCTTTTTATCCCACTTTTATAAGTAAATTAAAGGTGGAGAACATAGCTACCATTCTTCCTTCTTTCCATTTTCCCCATAACAATAACCCTGGTAAGGTGGGTTGGGCTCAGAGAGAGAGAAAGAGAGACTAGCCCAAAGTCATCCAGTTGGCTTTTATGCTCAAGCAGGATAAGCACTCATAGTCTCCTACTGTAAATTCCTACAATCCTACTGTCTAGCTCCTACAATCTTATTGTCTAACTGGCAATTGAATAGGTCCAGGGGGTTAACCACCAGGTGAGCATATATATCTGATGGAGAGTCCATCCATGCAAATATTAAAAGGGGAGGAAAAACTGTTCCACCAAACTGAGGACAATGTTATCTGTACTAGTTCAAAACATGTACTCTAAGCCAGGGGTCTCCAACCGTGGCCACTTTAAGAGTTGTGGACATCAACTCCCAGAATTCCTCAAGCAGCAAAGCTTCTGGGAATTCTGGGAGTTGACGTCCACAAGTCTTAAAGTGGCCACGGTTGGAGACCCCTACTCTAAGCAAAGTAGCATCTGTAGCCCAACCGGTCCCTCAGTCCCAGTCAGCTATAAGGATGCTAATTCTGAAAAGGCAGACAAAGGAGCCACATTCCCACATAAATTGTATTTCAAATGAATATGGGTCCAATAGGTTACTCTGGCAAGTAATATTACAGGTCAGATGGGGTATTGGTGTACTCTCAGTGGCTCACAGTGAACAAAATTTCTCTTGTGGTTCACAGATGTCATAGCCACTACAAATGAACAGAAAGCTTCCCCTTTAGTTCCTAGAACATCTCCCAATGCTTTTCAACACAAAGATGACTCAAACCTTGGAAACTGGTGACAACTGGATTAATGTGTTTCAGATAATAAATTACTAGCTAAGAAAGAAGTTATGGGATGAAGAGCAATTAAACCCACACACAATTTAAAACATTTTATATGAAGAGGAAGTTGGGAAAGAAAGTGGTTTGTTAGAGTCCTTTAGTCAAAAAGTGACTGAAGGAGAAGAAGCATTTGTCAGCGCAGATTTATTTCTCAAGAGAAGAGCCAGAACATTTTCTCCACAGTTGAGAACTCTAGAATGATCTCTGTGCTGGGTTAGAATCCCTATGGCAGTGAGGGCGAACCATTTAGAGATGAAGTGCCCAAACGGTAAGTCTCACTCATTTATTTATTTATTTATTTAATTTATATACCG